>CAMXCT020000503.1:210000-243003 GCA_947184155.2 Cladocopium goreaui | reverse complement strand
TATAGATAGATGTATATCTATACATATACATTCTCATATGCATATACAAAAAATACATGTACATATTCAAGTTCATATACAAATACATACAATCCACGCATACATTCCATTCCATTCCATTCCATTCCATTACATTACATTAAATTACATTGCACTACATTACATTACATTACATCACATGACATTGCATTGCATTGTACGTATCAACATACGTACATACATACATACATACCTACATGTATGTATGTATGTCTGTATGTATGTATGTACGTACGTATGCACGTATGTATGTATATACTTTTTACAAATACTACCAGTACAGGGGAGTAACCCCCCAAGCGATAAGTTGGTACATAATCCCCATTAGCACTAGCATGGGTTATTGGGCCAATCGCCAAAGAATATAGTTTTTTTTGATGATTAAACGCATCTTGGTCAACCCTTCATCCTTTGCTGGCCAGGGGATGGTAATTTTAAAAATACCATATGGGGTTTCTCGAAACCGGGGATCCCCAAGTCACCATGATTGTTGCAACTGATCGAATGACTTGGATGTTTCGGGGGTACACCCGTTTTAGCAAACCTCCACAAAATGGGGATATCACACACGCGCACACACACATATATATATATGTAAAAAGTCGATGAGGCTAATGGAATATATAACTATTTGGATATGTAACTTGTGGATTTGTATGAACATAGTGAATACTTCAAAAACCAACCCCGTTATACTGGTTGGTTGATTCGGACTCCCAATATAATCCTCATGAATATCCCTCGTGGTGGTTGAATTCCCATGGCAAAACCAACCAAGAATGCCATGGTGCCATGATCAATCTTTGAAAGTCACCAATAAAACAATCTTTTGCTGGTTATGGTTGCTTTTTCATTAGCACCAAAGATGAGAGCATTAGTTTCTACCCATCCAGTTGGGGATGATCAACCATGGTGTGTACTTCATCCCATTTGCCACCACGGTTAAGAAAATGGTAAAACATCCATGAAGAGAAAATGGTTGATATTCCATGCAAGCTACCGCCATGATTTCTATTAATTAAGGGAGATTAACCATCATAATGGTGATAGAAATAAAAGCTATTATTATTGGTTAACCACCAGCCGTGGGCCCGAATCTTTCCAGCAGTGCGGCCGAGTCAGCAGATCTTCGGGTGATTGTTTTCCACCGCTATGGATGATCTTTGACGATCTACATCTTTGGTCGCTCCTCAACTGTTGGAGGCACATGAGAGCCAATGTCGCCAGTGAGCTGGTAACTGAATGAGATTTGTGCGGGCAGGGCCACGTGGTCCCCAACAGTGATTGTCAAAATGATTTCAAGTTGAGATGGCGCGGGGCAGAACATCATCGTGAGGACACCGAGGCCCCTGAGCAATCGAGCAGGACCTTACGGATTCAGCACATTGATTTCAGCATGTTCACACTTGGTGTTGGCATCTTGCAGACGAGTCTCTGGAGGTTTGTGGCTTCTGGCGACGCAGTTGTCGGAACTGAAGTGCGTGAGGATCGGCCAAGATTCTTGCTGCTCAAGCGGAGCATATGGCTTTCATACGGCTCAGATGCTTGTGGACTGGACCCTTGATCTTGATTCCCTCAGGTCTTGGCGTCATCGACGCAACCCGGTCAACCTTGACTGCGCTCGTGCAGTACCTCTGTTCAAACTTGTGTTCCAGCCGTTGGTTGTTGAAAAGTTGTTGAGCCAACTTGAATTGCCATTTGGACAGTTGCTGCCTTTCAATGCTCGGTGCACGCAAAGTTGTTCCAGGATTTCTCTGAAGCCGCTTGCATGGACACAGCTCGATTGAAATCAAGCCACGGGGCACACTGAGTGTTGGTGTGCTTTTCCCATTTTGTTGTGATTCTATTGGTCACCTGCTGGCACCTGTCTAGCAGCATCTTTGTACATTTTTGACTTTCAAGCGGCTTTCTGAGCAACCGACTCAAGCTGCTTCCAGCCACACCGTTAATGTTTGCCAACACCTTGTGGCAGAAACATGGAAGGCAGCTGAGGGCAAACTCTTTCAGCTGCCCTTGGTATGTATATTAAGCAAGTTGTTTCAGCGCCGGCCCGACGACATGACCACCTTGTGCTGCGCCGCACTGCTCACGCCGCGCGTGCACCGAAGTTGTCCGAGCTAGTGGTTAATCAGATATGAATGTATAACCAGATATCTGTGAATCATAATGAATGGTTACTATAGCCATTAGATCCATTAGATTTCTATTGGTTTAACCAGATTGATGAAACCATTCCTGCGATTAATGCGAAAGCCCCACGCTCGGCCTCGAAGCCGCTTGGGGCTGGCGAGGTACTGCCTGCGCAGTCGTCTCGTCACTCCCCAAAAGATATAGGGGAGATACAACATACATACATATAACATATATATATACACATACAAATATATAAATAAATAGATAAATATATATATATATATACAAATATATAGATGTATATAAATTATATACATGTGATAATCCATATTCATCCATGACACTATTTGGGATATTCAATCCATATGAAAATCATATCCCAAATAGTATCATGGATTATCATGGATTATCATGATTCTCCATAACATGATCAAACTAGCATTTGATGATATTTTATGATCATATGGGATATACAACATTATTCTTGCGGGATAGACGCTGTTTCCCCATCATTTCCAACTTTTCAATCTCCATCATTCTGGGTGAAAACGGGCATGGGATTCTGGATATGAGATGTTGTGGAATAGTGAGATATGGGTTTTAATTCCACAACGAGAGATGAATGTCTACAATTTTGGGACAGGCAAGTATCTATCATCTTTATCTGTATTGTGAATATAGGATATAATTGATATAATGATAGCAAAAAGCGGGCATATCATACATGAACTAGGTATGGCCATTTTGATCTCTCGGAATACTTTCTCAGTATAATATACAACCAATCTGGGCGAATCTCCGTATTTCCAACCAACAATCTCTTCCGGTAGGACCAGTCGGTGGGGATAGCCTGCTGGGATGGTCACTGAAAATTGTGGTTAGCTGGCATGGAATCTCTTGGTGAGATGTGATGGGAAACAATGGGATAGCCACTTACCATGTACTATTTTCAATGATCATGGCAGCGTTCCAAGTTTTACAACCACAACAGGAATGAATTGGGAACCAAACATATCATCTGCGCCGCCGACATTATTGCTTTATAGAAATTCTGATCGTCATTTCAAGGCTTCCGTTTTGTGGTGTATACCAACCAATCTACAGCGACAAACAGCGGGCATTTTTGTGGCTGCGACGTCCTGCAGGAAGCCCTGCAAGGAATCCGAGGATTTAAAAGAGGCCACCAAGCTGCGCCAATAGTTACTAATTAAACATATATTAAGAATAGATTCCCAGTATCCAAATATATTAGATATGTATATATATACTTAAACATAGATTCCTATTCTCCAAATTCCGGGCGGAAAACTGACAGTCTCAGATGGCGGGCTAGGTACAGTTGGCTAAGACACAACCGGCTCTGGACCTGGATGGTTTTCCAAAAGACGCCCTGCTTGTTCCAAAGCCGATTCTTCGCTTGCAATGTGACGAACTCTGAGGAGCAAAACTTCCAGAAGTGCTGTCGTTTCTCAAAGTTTGAAACTTCCAATGGCATTGATGGGGGGGGTTCAGATTGAGCTCATCCGGGATGCTCTCCAGCATCGCAGACACCAGCGCCAAATGGCGTTCTCCACCATCGAGCACAGCTCTGCCAGTAATCTTAGGTAAACTGAATTTGGCTTAAGATGTACCCCCATCAAAGCTGCAAAAGATTAAAGTGTTAAACTACCCTTTATCAGTTGGTTTACCCAGTTGTTTCACCTCTCTCTCTCTCTCTCTGTTTTGGTTGGTTAAATCCCAAGACTTCGGGGAATAAATCGGCATTTTGATGGTTAGTCTCTTGCTATTGTACCTGGCCTGAATTTCATTCATTTTTTGTTCGATGACATATTTTCCCATCAATTTGCTGAGATTTGCCAGCTGAGTGGTCCGGAGTTGCATCCCTCAGCTCGCCTAGGGAATCGCCGTTGAGCCGTGCCAACAAGTTCAGACCTGCGAGTGCTACTAGGAAACTTGGTCATTGCGATCAATAGGTGTTCACATGGGATGGTTATTTATTTGATACGCGGGAAGATACTTGCCACAATTCAAAATACTAGTGGGGTATATCATAATATGGGACACATGGCTATTTATGTGATATGTGGGAAGATACTTGCAATCATTTTAGACATCAATGACAATGATATATCTAATCGATCCAACTTACTCCCAATTAAAACCGCCATTTCAAACGCTGGTAACTCAAGCCTTTTTAGAGTTTAACAGCCATTGCTTTGTAGTAACCGCCAAAAAGATGTCAGAAAGTGTTTCTCGGATGGTAGTTTTCCCCAGTTTTCCCTCTTAATTTTCCCTAAATATCTTTGAACTTTTCTATCTGGAAAGTTTTGCTATGTTCAATGGATTGGTTTAAGGGGAAATTTACAGGAAAACCCCATATTTGATGGGAAAATCTATGGTTTCCTGTAGATTTTCCCTTAAACCAATCCATTCATATGTGGTAAACCCCCATATGTTTCACCATCCCAAATAGAGGTTGATCATTAACCTTACAGAGAGGTTGATCACCGCCTGCATGCGTCACGTACTTCACGGTGTCCTCGCAAGGTTTGGGCCTCGCCGACATCCAAAACTGTGTCTTCCCAAGCAACATATGGGCATACATGAGGGATTAATGAATGGGGCTGTTATGGAGATATGATATGATATAATTGGGATATAGTGGATGGTGATTAACCTATACAAGCGTGATTTGAACTGGGATAGAATGGGGACATAACCAACAGACAGGGTTGCTCCCTGGCGATACGTTTTGGGGCGGGAACTGTAGCCATCATTTGGCTATAATGGGATTGAGCAACCCCGTTTTTAGGGTGCGGAGTTTTTTGTTAGTGTATGGGTCAAAATTGGATACAGCACAAAAGGATGATTCACGAGTAAGAATGACCAGTACATCTGTTCGCAGCTGAAATTAAACTCCACATGGGTTTGTCAGAAAATGGAATAAATCGAACCCCAATGGATACTCATCATCCTTCCCATTCAATTGCAGCTCTAGAATATACCATCCAGTAATTAAATATGGGTATGAAAAAACATGGTTTCGAGATAATGATCTTCAAAACGGCTGGCTTGCCACAACTATGTATCTACTGGAGGATCTCCATTCTTGTGACACACACACAGGCATCATAGTGCATTTCTTATATATCCCTCATCCGCAATCCCGCTGTCTACCCCCAATAAGTTGGATAAACATAACACATTTTGATGGAGCAGCTGGAGTTGTCATGACTTTTCGGATGATTACAAGCCATCCAATTAGTGTCATTGGCTTAAAAACAACACTAATTATCCAATAATTAGAACCCAATAATCCTTATCCTAATGAGATCATCATCCAATACTCATCCCAGCCTGTGGATGGGCCAGCGAAATCCGAATCACCAGTTGATGGTAAACATCCCATGATTTACCCTCTGGTAATTTAAAATAGCTATTGAAAATGACCATTTATTTAGTTTATTTACCCATTGAAAATGGTGATTTTCCAAAGTTTTTTGTATGTTTACCAGAGGGTATAGGGTTTCAAGCATCCAAGGTCTAAAGCTGCAGGATTTCGCTGGCGCTGCTAAGGTCCCAGACCTGCAGCTGCTGGACATCAACGTGCCCAAGTAGCAGGTGACGTTGATGGACTCGGAGGCAGGCTCGAAACACATGGATGGACACTGGATATGTTCTTGGAAGACAGGGATAAAATTTCCTATCTTTTCAAAACCTGAGTTTTTATACTCATTTGATGTTGGACAAATTCAAATCCGTGCGGTGAGCCCAGTATGGTGCCAGCTGGTTAGCCCTGTGACGCCCCGACGCCCTCATAGCCACTGTCCACGTTGGAACAGGAGTCTGCCACGAAGTGCTCACCATGGAGCATGGCCTGGTGAGTCATGGTGAGGCCAGCTTCCTTGTGGATTAATTAATATGAATATCTAGAGAAATATAGGTATATAAAGAACACATCACACACACACATATATATATATATACATATATATATATATGTATGTATATAAATAAATATATATATATCCAAACACATATTCTTCATTGGTTATATAGATCACCATTATATATAGATGATATGCAAATAGTACCACTAGCCATCGCTTCAGCGTTCCAAAAAGGCCATCCCCGGGTGACCTGTGTGGCAGAGATGCTTCGTGTGGAGCCGCCTACGACCACCTGGCACTGGTGCTGTGCGGGGCGTCACTGGTGGAACCATGAAAATTGGTGAGTTAACCATCAAAAATGCAGAATTATCCATCAAATGGGGGTTAACTATCAAAGAATGGGTGTTTAACTACCAAAGAATTGGGGTGTCTAACCATGAAAGATTTTTTTCTGGGTGTCAATGGCTATAACGAAATAAGGGTTTAACTAAGTGTTCAAATTATTCATGCTCTCTGGGGAAATAAGAACTCTCTGGTAGATTAACAGTAGATTATAATCAATCCCAAGTCAGAGGTAAGCCAGTAAGAATGGAGACATTGAGCAGCCAAAATGGCTGAGTTGTCAACCCAAAAAAATGGGATTGTAACCAGCAAGATCAAAATGCAGGGGATTAGCAACTGCACCAGATTGACTTCTTGGAGGTGAATATTTCCATCACTTTTGCGACAATTTTTGGATTCTGCCGGTTGAAACCTGAAAAGAACACGTTTTCCCATTGACCACCGCTTGGAATTTCTAGTTCCGCCTCAAAACTTCTTCCTGGATCCCACGTCCAAAACTGCTTGATTTTGGGCCTCCACTGGGGTGGTGGTAGCATCGCAACCAAGCCTCGTTGATCCGAGAGGATCCAACTAATCCCATGTACTAATCCCATCCCCCAAACCGGCTATTGGATGTAGACATTTTGGGAGCTCTGTGGGGGGTATTGATTATGATATATTCGGGGGGATTACTGGCTGGCAGGATGGTCGGAACGTCGGAACCTCTTCCAGCTTTGCCATGGCTTACTTTGGATACTCTAGCAACAAAATCTACCTTCATCCATGGACATACCTTTCAGCAGTTGGTTTATCCAATAGTACCCAACTATCGTTGGTTGATATCGGACCTCCTGAACATATCTATATCATTTATGGAGAATACCAATACCACCCATTTTTTACTGGGTAATTCTCCAACATATTCAACAAAGAATACATGTCCAACTCTTGTTGGTTCCCGTATTTTCATGGGTACACCCAGTCGCCGATGAACACCAACATCTATGACATCCTGCTCGTAGGTACTCAGGAGTTTTAGACACCAACAGGATCTGTCACCGAGATGTAGCAACCAAGATTCGGATGCAGCAATGTTCCCCCTTTCTTTTTCCAAGAAATTGTGTTTCATCCCAATTCTGGCTGGTTTTTCTCATTTTCGCAGCTCGCCATGGCTCAAATGGACCAACACCACCCGAGTTGCCCCCACGGACTGCACAAGGAGGCGTCGGCCTTCAAGACGCCTGCCGAGATTTCAGGCCGGGGATTGTGCCAATGGGCTCCAAAAAAAGGGTTCTCAAATGGTCACTTGAGGAAACATGAGGTTATAAAACATGGGATTTTAATCTCGAAGCGCGGGAAGTTGCAGGTAATTCTTTGGCCAGACCTCCTGCATTGCATCTTCTCATAGTTATCAGGATTTCAATTAAGAAAACGCGGACAATGATGACAATTACCAACTAGAATGATCTGATAGTACGCCTTGATGTCGAGTACACGGATGTTATCAACTTGAACTACTTCTTCACATCCATGCGCGGAACATTCGTATGATAAACGTGAAAGGGAAAATCGGGGAAAATCGAAACCATGGCAGTTGGGATCAGGTGGCTGATCTGAAGTCCTCTTTCGACATGACGAAGGTGGCATAGCTCACAAAGCCACGCTATATTTTAGTGGGATATCAACTACCAATCTTGGCTGAACATGAACCAAGGCCTTCAAAAATGCATAGGATCTCGATAAAATCCAAGACGTCATGTTTCATATCGTTTCCAACATGGAGATCCACCAGAATCCCAGTGATCAAACTGGAGATAGCTGGAATTAAGGGTAAAACCTTGGTGAAGAGAAGGGAACAGCTGATTTTGGGCGTTTTTTTTTCTTGGCTTCACAGCATGATCCCCCAGGATTTGGCTGACCTCCCGAACAGAGGATGCTGATGTCGCCAGAATGACCCTCTACTGCCTGGCAGTGCCATGGTCAGCTTAAGCCAAGAATTCATGAGAATATCATGGGTATCTAGTGGGATATATATATATATATATTGCATATGTCTGGTTAATAAATGTATATATATATGTATATATATGTATATATGTATGTAACTATGTATGTATACATATATAAATATTCCTAACTTATAACAAAATATCGATATATTAATGGGATATGTATTTATAGCCAACTTAATATGTTTGTACGGTTGATGTTCATCCATTCCATCACGGAAATCCCCCGATACGACCATCCAATTTTTGACCATGGCTAATATAGGGATGGTTGGCGGCAGAGGGTGGCAGCCCTTAGATTCTATATTTCCATATTTCCCGAAACAATATCGGTGAACCTATTCCTGGTTGGTGGTATACCTACCCCTCTGAAAAATATTAGTCAATGGGAAGGATTATCCCATATATTATGGAAAATAAAGGTCATGTTCCAAACCACCAACCAGATCCACTTTCGCCATCTCCCACTGGGCTTCCCATACAGAGGCGCAGCTGCGCGTCGTGGAGGTCAAACTCTGTAGCTCTTCGCCCAGCACCGGCGTGCTGAGGAGCCCACTCCTGGGTTGCGATGCCAAAGATTCACGGCTGTTTTTAGGGGAAAATATCATGAAATTTATGTATAAATGGAGATGTTGAATGGACTCAGGATTTTTTTTGGAACATTCTGCATATTTCAGGATTTTTGGATGGGAAAACATGGGAACATTTCTGGGAAGTTCCACAGTTTCCAGCATTTTTAATGGGAAATGATGGGAACATTATCCAACTCACACACACACACATACACACATTTCAGCAATTTTGATGGGAACACATGAAAAAATCCTGGGATATTTGCGGGGCATCAATCTTTTTTCAGCCAACAATTCAAATGCTCAAGTGAATGAGGGACAAGCCACTGGAATTTCTGGAAAGATTGTCGGTCACCGGATTCCCTATTTTCAATGCGAACATCTAACAAGAATGTAAGGACATAATCCAACCAAATGGCGGATTTCGCATTGCAATGTCTAATTGCCAGAGGGTAAGTTGCGGAATTGGGCAATCAAAAATGGAAGATTCCCAAAAAGGCAACCTTTAAGGGGACAATTGAGAAAGGGAGTTAGATTTTTGCATCGTACTGGCAACCATGTACACACAGTGGACTTCCAGCGCTGAAGCATCGTTGCTCTTATGGACGACCTTGTGATTAAAAAAATGACCTCATGTTGCTTGCGCAAACTTTGCAATCCAACTCTCATTAACCATAACTGAGGTGTTTACCCATATTCTTGTTGATTTACCCTCTGGTTATTGATAATTTACCTATTAAACATGGTGATTTCCCATAGCTACGTTATATAACCAGAGGGTAATTAGTTTGCCTAATTGTATAAACCAACTGATGGGTAGCCCACTATATAATTATATAACTATATAGTTATTAACATCTATAAACCACTATGATTTACAATAGACTTGGTGGTTCATTCCACTTAGCAAGTAGGTTAGTTCACCCCAGTTGTAAGCGGATTCCCACAAAAAGAACCAGGGATATAACCTTCGTAGGATTCGTGGGTGGCGAGCCACCAAGTATACATACCACATTAACATCCATTAACATCTGGTCGTTATATTTTTACCCTCTGGTTATTTAACATAGCCATGGAAAATGGTCCATTTATAGATGATTTTCCCATTAAAACCTCCATTTAAAGGGATTTTCCATGGCTATGTTAAATAACCAGATGGTACCATAAACCCAATCGAATTCAGCCACTTTTTCTGGCAATCCCTGGGCTTCCCCAACAACTGGACGCTATAGGTAGCACTGGCACCGCAGGGCGCGCTGCTGCAGGCTTGCGCCTTGCGACTTTCACTATGGGTTTTTCACCAAGGGAAAAGGGCGAATGTTAAGCAACAAAAATGATGGTTAAATGGGATTTCATGGGATTTAATAGGATTTCACTTCTGATGTCAAATGATGGTTAAATGGGATTTCATGGGATTTAATAGGATTTCACCTCTGATGTGAAATAATGGTTTAATGGGATTTCATGGGAACCAAAAGGATTTCACCTCTGATGTGAAATGATGGTTAAATGGGATTTCATGGGATTTAGTAGGATTTCACCTCTGATGTCAAATGATGGTTTAATGGGATTTCATGGAATTTAATAGGATTTCACCTCTGATGTCAAATGATGGTTTAATGGGATTTCATGGGATGTCATGAACGAATAACCTTGCCAATCCGAGATGGCCTGCAACACATGTCAAAATTTTGCTGGTTAGGATTCATATCACCACTTACAAGAGATTAGTTAGTACCTTTAGTGCCCATGCAAGGTTTGACCAAACATCAACTATGATTTGAGGTATTTTCCCAAGACAACTGGGGATTTGAGCAGCAAACCATAGGGATTGAATCGACAAAAAACTCTGGTCGGGGGTTACCCCAAATAGCCAGAAATTACTCTTCAAATTGGTATCCCCCTATTATCCTTATTCGTAAAGTGGTGGTTATCAATCCTGGGTTAATATTGTGAATGAACCATTGGTAAAAATGCGGATCTACGGGTCTGTCTAAAAATAGAGGAATTGTGGGATTGGAAGTACGCAAGACGACCCAACACGACAAGGCTCGATGGCAGTGGAGAGGACAAGAGCCGAAAAAGTCACGGGTGAGTTCACTAAGACCACCTCACAAAGATTGTGGTGTGGGCAAATTTATAGATTTATGATGATTTATTGGAATTCTTGTTGTAATTTTGGATAGGGAGCAATTCGTGACCAATGACGCCAGCGAACTAAGCTATACTGGTTGCAATAGGGCTAGGTAAGGCCCACTTATAACAAGGAGCCATCCCCACCTGGGATTTGCTGACCCCAAAAGACCAAACACATTCCCTGTGGATTGCCCAGTGGATGAACCAACCTATCGCTGAACAATCCCATGTGGCTTCGGCAGATGACCACTGGGCGTCGTTTGCACGATTTTTTTGTGGACTATGAAGGCATGCCTGCTGAAGGTCTCTATCTAGCCGAGCGAGACTGGTATGACTTGCCCTCCTGCTTGCCAGTTCTCAACGAGGCACGTTAGGCACACAGAAGCTGCCAGAAGTTGCTGCTATCACTTCGTGGGTAGCAAGATCTGTCACAGGTAATCTTCGACCATCGTCACTTGTCTGACCAAATCATGAAATCCAAGTTTTCCCATACTGTTAAACCAGTGCCAACTAAAAAACACACCAAATCACTGCTGAAACCCCAAGCTTTTTCACATTTCGAGGTTTCCAAAGTCATGGGGCTACCCCTACCTAAATCATCTATTGAAATCGCATTTTCCACTATAAGCCAAGCATTTCTTAGGGGATTCCCCATTGAATCCTCCATTCCTCGATAGAAATCACCTTATTTTCTCGACGGCCTGACAGCTACACACGCTGCTGTCCAACTGCAGGACCTGCAAAACCGGTGGATGTTGCCATGAGTAGATCCATCAAGTCTGGGTATACCAGGGATAGACAGGTTGTAATAGGGATATCATGATTATATGTATGTATATATATATATATGTATAATGTTGGTAAAACAATGCCATAAACCATCCCCAATTTCAACATTTTTATAATAATGTCTAAACCATTCCCAAATGGGTGGTTTATGACATTGCTTTTCCCACATTATCTAAAACTGGTGGCTTTGACCAAGGAAAATGGCGGGTGATGTAATGGTTGATTTCTTACAGCTATGAAAATGGTTAATGGCTTTTCTCCCAACCCAGTGAACATCAATTGAATAATCAAGATACTGTTTGATTTGCGCCCATTTAAAGCCTCAAAATCCAGATTTGTCTAAAGCTGGGATTTAGGAATTTAAGGTGGTGTATGAAGCCAGTACCGTTTTTACCAACATGAATCCTGATCACCTGGAGGCCTTTGATTTCACAGGGAGGATATGGAGGGAACGTGGATATGGCCAATAAACATGCGGGTGTGAAGCCATTGAAAAGGAACATGAAGAATGAGAGTATCAGCAATCAGCAATGAACATGTGGATAGAAACACTTTAACATGGGGACACACTTCGTACGTGACGATTTCAAACAATCAGAACGGTGATGTTAAAAAAACCTCAATTGGACTTAATTGGGTATTTCTAGTTGGCACTGAAACTTAGAACAACCCAGTTAACGCAACTGTACTTGTTCTGGCAATTCAAAACTAGATCAATGGGAATTTCAGGATCCTAAAATGGAGGTACTGTACCATACAAGTAGGTACCTCCAATTTAGGTTCCTGAAATGGCCATTGACTAGATACTGTAACCACTGAAACCCATAGATCAGTAAGAAACAAATCACCACCGGGCGAAAAGGGTCAAAACCTACCCTCTGGAAATTTGTTACATAGCGAAATAGAAAATCACCATGCTATTAATAGGCAAACCATCTATTTCTATGGGCCATTTGCCATAGCAAACTGCGCCTGTGCTTGGCAGGTCAAAGTCGCATCACCGGCCTGGATCACAATGATTGAAGCATTCTGGTGGCTTTATCTCCAACCAGCAGTGAGGACATGTGAAAATGGTGATTAAATGGTTCATATCTAAATATCATGCTGATTTATCATTTGAAATAGATAGAATGACCGGAATTTTCAGCCAGACATTCACATACATATCGTGAGGATGTTTTTTTTATTTTCCAGATTCTATCTTCTCCAGGATGGCTATAAATGGGATTCTGATCATAGCACAAGCATCGGGCTAGTCTCACGGACGAATGTGTCCGCTCTGGGCTCGGAAGATGTCACTAATGTTTTTTTCCCCAACTTTCTAAGCACTTGTATAATCAGCACCAAAAAACAGGGCAACCATCGACCCGCAATCCAGTTAAAAAAGCACCAGTAACGACGAAACGGGTCCCCCTGCGTAGTCCGAGTTGACAGTGTTGCAGCCGAAGGATTGGCTGCTACCATGGGCCAGCTCCTGGCTGCGATAGGGAAGTTGACCTGGAATTTTTACCCATTGTTCTTTTTTGTTTAACATAGCTATGGAAGCCAAGGCCCAGAAATAGATGATGAAAATGATGTCTCACCAATTTAAAAGGGGATTTTCCAGTGCGCTAGGTTGAACAACCAGAGAGGGCAATAGGCAAAATGATGATCAATCATCAAATGAGGGTGTACGAGTAGCATGGTTGAGTATCAATGGTTACTGGTTGAGTATCAATGGTTACTGAGTATTTATGAGACTTAGTCATATAGTATGATAGTTGGCGATAACATCAAAATCATGACAATCAGCTATCATAGTTGGTGGTCATGATTATGACAATCACAATCAACCATAACTTAATCTTGTGATAGTCATAATCACCAACTATGATAGCTGATCCTCATGATTAATACTTGTTGATTGCATAGGTGATATATGTTGATATTATATCTTCCTATATTAACCATAATCATCATTGTTGGTATGAGATATACATACCTACGGTATGTGATGGTGATATGTTGGTACTATGTGTTACCCTCTGGTTATTGAACATAGCCATGGAAAATGGCCCATAGAAATAGATGGTTTACCGTTCTTAAAAATGGGTGGGTCTTTCCATGGCAAACTGTTAGTCATAACCAGAGGGATTCCAGAGGGTATGTGTTAATCAGATGATCTCCTTGGTGATCTCCTTGGTGACATGGACCATGGAGAGGTGATCCCAAATCCAAGGATCCAGATCGATTTTATGACGGAGAATCAACAACTTATGGGACCATTTTATGGTACCAAGATTTATCTTCACCTGCTGTAGCATGATTATCATTATTATGATTAGTAGCTAGAAGATCTAGTTGATTATCATGATTCATGGATCTGTCACCAAAATCTAGTGCCATGAGGCAACATTTTGGTAGAAACGGATGGTTCATTATGACCAGGCTCCCACCACCCCAAATACACGGGGCGGAAATTGGCTAGATCAAGAGGTAAAATGAATGATTTTCCACCCTTGTGGTTCTCAGCTTTAATGAGTTGGAACTTTTGATAGGGAACATGATGATCAAACATCAAATTTGGTGGTGCCGTGTTGAAAACGAATGAATATTAATGGTTATTCTGCATGAAACTTAAATCACATCCCCATTATATGCCAAGCGTACCAAAATCAATACTATATTCGCACATGACTACACAATGATATTCTCCAACCATGGTTGGAGCAACCCTGGTACGATCCGAACGACGACCAGAAACGACCCGCTTGGCCGTTTCTGAAGCCGCGCGACGGACCATGGGGGTTCGGGGCGGATGTGTGTGCGACGGACCATGGGGGTTCGGGGTGGATGTGTGTTGCAATTGAAGCTATTATTGGTTTTTTAGCATTCATCTATCTATCTATCTACCTACCTATCTATCTATCTATCTACCTTTTTGCAAACACGCGTACATTAATTACATATATGGATAAACTTTCGGAAGACATAGTGATGATGATGATGATGATTGATGATGATGATGATGATGATTGATGATTGATGATTGATGATTGATGATTGATAATGATGATGATGATGATGGTGATGGTGATGGTGATGGTGATGGTGATGATGATGATGATGGTGATGATGATGATCACCTGTGCTGCCAGGCTGCGCCTTCGAGGGTGGCAGACTGGGACATTGGGGATTCAAGACCACTTTTGACAGCCTCTGGTTCCAAAAGGGTTTGGAGAGGTGGCTGTGGATGGTCCACTTCGTGGCTTGTAGTTGCAGTGGAAGTATTGGCCCAGATGCAGAGTTTGCCGAGAAGAAGATAGCTTTCCTGCCGTCCAGCATGCCTGGGATACTTGCGAGCATATCGGGCAGATGCTCACAGGAGTTTCCTCAAAGAGTGGAGACATTTCTTGTTCGAGTTTGGCCTTTGAAAGAACTGAAGAAACGTTATCTTGATCTTGGCAAATGGAACAGATTCCCACCAGGTGACAAAAAACCCTTCTCACTATCTCACAGTCGCATAAAAATTGGGGTAATCTGCGCCATCGCCTGGAAGGAACAATCAAATGGTGCCACCAAACTATGGGGGAAAAACATCAACAACATGGGGGGGGTAATCCGGGATTCACCCATATCAAATCCCACTTTTTGCCAGTGAAACCAATCTTTTCCCAACTAAATACAATTTTTCCTGGGTGAAATCACCATTTTTCCTAGAGAAAGTAGCATTTTTGGTCGTGAAGTCACCATTTTTCATAGAGAAATCACCATTTTTCCCGGAACACAACGACCCATTTTTTCCCCCGGGTCTCCCTGTTTCGCACGTCCTGCGTCAGGGTGAGATTCTGGGTGGCATCGTAGAGCGTCAACGCCAAAGAGGCGCCGGAGGCGCAGGGGAGACCCCTGAGAGTTGCCGCAGGGGCTGTGTTTTTATTTTGGATAATATATATTATATATATATAGAAGTGATATATCTGGGTAAATTGTAGTATTTCACTGACCTGAGTTTTTGGATATATGTGATATATATATATATATATGTTATTCTGGTTGGTGGTTATATTGTTATTTCCCCAAATATGGTAATAATTGGCTTTGACATATCCTCATATACCATCGTATATCTGGGTAAATTATAATATTTCACTGACCTGAGTTGTTGGGCCATTTGGGGATGATTTCCCTTACTAACAATGTTATCACTGGTTGGTGGTATACCTACCCCTCTGAAAAATATGAAAGTCAATGGGAAGGATTATCCCATGTATAAAATGGAAAATACAAAATGTTTGAAACCACCAACCAGTGTGATATATGTTATTTATACAAGGTGCCCCAGTTCGCTAAGTTGGTGCAAACATATAAGTCCAAGAACTGTTGGGTTGATGAATGGGGGTTATATCGAACTAGTTACTATTGTTTATAACCAATTTTTGAACTGGGGGGGCACCGCCTTGTAGGTATATGAATGGGATGATATATGAATGATATATGAATATTTAGAACATATGTATATATATATATAAATTTTAAAAGCATGATATTAACGCATACTTATGATAGAATCTGTAAATCATGATGATATATCATTCTATTCTTTTAGGATCATAATCATGCATATATTCACATTCATTGGATCCTATGGAATATAAAGGTAGATATATTAAATTGAATCTTTTGGATGTAATCATTGTGAGTCATGGTAGATATATGTTGGTGATATATATATATATATGTATGTATATAATATGTATAGATACATAGATATAATCCATTAGAATGTCGGGACTATTTTCCCATCAAACAGATGCAATCCTATAGCTGACTTATATTTTTTCATACATTACATCAATTCAATTGAAATATATGTAATGGAAAGATAATCATATATATAATGGACATGTTTTTAACATCCTAATGTCTCATGGACTAGATAATGGAATAGAATGGAATATAGTACAATATCATGAGGTTCTCATTAATCTAGCAATTATGTTGGTATATTCAATGGGTTGGCAAATGCCTTAATTAAACATCATCTCACCATTTTTAAAAACATCTCCAACAGATACATGTTCAGGTGATGATTTTTTCTTGCATATTTATAGGTGGTAATTTAACAGTTCGCTAGTGAACATAGAAATAGTTGATTTACGCTAAAAAAATGGTGATTTTCCATAGCTTTTTCGATGTTTACCAGATGGTTTCTGCTAACAGCCACAATTTATGCATCGGGCTTCCGAGATGGGAACCAAGCTGTGGGATGATAGATCTAGGTGAAAAGGTTAGTTGGGTAGGTCATCTCTAACAAATCAGACCCCACTATCATCTTTATTGAATTACATGTCCGCCATCTACTGTTGCACAACATGGAGATAAGTCCGGTCATATCTGGTGAATGATTTTCCTCTTATTTTTCCAGATACCTTCTGGTAATCAAACCTAGCAATGGCAAATCCGCTACAAATCGAGTCTTATAGCTGGGAAAATCATCTACAAATAAGCCATTTTCGATTGCCACAGGGTGGTACCCCGCAGTTTTTTGGGTTGGATTAGAATCTCTATGAACTACTGGGGGCACCACCCTGCACATGAACAATGGAAACATCCCATGAAATCCCCACTGATCCCATGCCTTAAATCCAGCAGCATCTCCTCCCATCAAAAGGGCACCACCGGGCATGTCTCGGCATCCCGACTCACATGCGGAGACATCCACTTCCAAGGCACCAGCGTTGCAGCTGGCAGAAATCTCAGCTGTTGACGGAACGTGGCTGATGGGGATTTTGGGACATTTTCAGCAACGGAGATGGGAATTGTGAGGTTTAAACACCATAAAATGGGCAAAATGGAGGACTTTTCGGTTCAATGGGATGGATCACAATAAAGGACCAAATGACAATCACGGGGCAACTCAGGGTTTCGGGCCACCAACACTAAGCGCTGCATAGAGCCTACAGTGATGGCAATATTTCGAGGAGTCAGAGAGTCAGAGAGGACAGCAGCAGCTTGTTCTGCAATCTTTCAGGCACAGTAAGCACTCTGTTCCACCAGCATGTCCCAGTCGGGCTTGTACGTTTCAGACTCACCCGGCCCGCAGGGGCGGTGGGAAACCAATCTTGTATATACATAATCGCTCCCCCCTTGCTTGCGCGGAACGTATTCAAGCGTTGATGGGTGTGCCTCAATGGGTCGCTGGTCTCACCAGGCCATCGCGGATGCGGAGCGACCATCGGAGCTCCGCAAAACCAAAGTGATCGTCAGCACTGACACGAAACGACGCCAGCAGAACCCTGTGGGCCAAATGGGATGTCCTCAAGTAGGAAAGCAGGAAATTGTGCTTTGGACTAGTGAAGAATAGGAGGTTAATGTCACAGAACATTTTGGACCTGCTTCAATGAGGGACAATCCCTTTACCATTGGACCATTGGGATTGTCTGAAAGTAGGGCACCCTAAATCCAATGGTATATCATCACTTTCCCTACTAGAATTACAATTTTCGTGGTTTACGCAACATTTTTAGAAAATCACAATCTCATCTCAAGTTGGAAAATCACAATCTCATCTCAAGTTGGCTCATTATATCGGAATCATTGGTGGTATATTTCCGTCATATCCCATCAAAATAGCTATATCACCACTTCTGTTTCTAAATGGCTTAGAGGAAGTCCCTCAACAAGACTTTCCTTCAAGAACCTTTGTCCTCCAGGCAGTTCAAACCCGGCAGTTCCCATCCCAGTGCAGATGACCGAGCTGAGTAGGACTCCAACTCCTAAGCTTTTATCCAACTTACAAGTGGCTTGAAACCATGGTTTTACTAGCCACACAACCCACACATCCCCTCTATTGTTGGATCGTCATCTTCTTTCCCAATCCGCAAGTTTTGCAGACTATACACACTTTTTTTCCTAGATGGTTCCCCCATAAAGTAGTTCAATTTTTGAGGCATTTCCCCACGTTTTGGCTGGTGAAAAATTCCCATTCTTCAAAGCAAAGTCATCAGGCGCCCCAACGGAGCCGGTGTAGCCACCGTAATCACTGCAGGGCTTGAAGAAACCCTTGCCGTCCTCAAGCTCCTGGACGGGATGAGTGTTTCACATCTATGATTTACCTTTGATTTTTGTGCTTCATCATCCATTGGAGTAGGGTTATTGGATGAAATGATGATAAAATGATGATGAAATGATGATAACATACCAGTAGTACCGCACAAGGCGGTGGCAGAAGTTTCAAAAATGGAAAACCTATAGGAGAGGTGACTTGGTGTGACGCAACAATGGCAGAGCGAACCCACTGATGGATTGAAAGGTGAGCCTTAAAACCATCAAGAACCTAAAACCATCAAGATCAAACAAAGATCGTTTGAGACACAACCTGTGTTGTGAGAGCTAACCCGTCTTAAGTGAAGATGGACATTCTCATGACTAAAAACCAAGCATCTACACATCATTCATAGGATGACAGTCATATCATCACAATACCAACATATTGAACATATTGATGAATCCACCATGAAAGGACAACCGATATTCTCTCATCCAATGGACATGTTCCTACCACAAGCGTCGATGCAGGATTAGAAAGACACCTATCATGCAATATTATAACCCACGGTTATGATCGTACAGAAAAACATGAAGAAATGTTACCCATCCCTCCGACGTGTCTGCCTCACGGTGTCGCGGCAGCTGGTTTTTTCCTAGCAACAGCGGACAGGAATCTTCGGCTGCCGCTGTGCTGGCGTGCGCCATCGTGCCGAAAACAGACCCGAGGCCGGGCTTGGCTTGAATCCCACGTATATCTATCGATCGATCTATCGATCTATCTATCTATCTATCACTCTATCTATATGTCTGTCTATCTATCATTTTTTCTATCCATCTATCTATCGAGCTAACTATCTCTCTATCTATTTGTCTATCTGTCTGTCTATCAATCAAATTCTCTCTCTCTCTATATATATATCTGTCTATCTGTCTATCTATCTATCTATCCATCCATCCATCTATCTCTCTATGTATCTATCTATCTCTCCATGTATCTATCTATCTCTCCATGTATCGATCTATGTATCTATCGATGTATCTATCGATGTATCTATCTATCTATCTATCCATCCATCCATCCATCCATCTATCTGTGTTTTGTACATTTGGACTTCAAAATGTGCTTCGCGCCACAGCGGCGCGCACCTTTTTCAACATCCGAACCTCCAAAAGTGGCGCGAACATGTGGTGTTTTGTACATTTTGACTTGGAAATGTGCTTCGCGCCACAACGGCGTGCACTTTTCCAACATCCGAACTTCCAAAAGTGGCGCGAACATGTGGTGTTTTGTACATTTTGACTTCGAAATGTGCTTCGCGCCACAACGGCGTGCACTTTTTCGACATCTCAACTTCCAAAAGTGGTCCGGACCTGGTGTGTTTTGTACATTTTGACTTCAAAATGTGCTTCGCACCACAACGGTGTGCACTTTTTCGACATCGCAACTTCCAAAAGTGGTCCGAGAATGGTGTGCTTTGTACATTTTGACTTCAAAATGTGCTTCGCGCCACAACAGCGTGCACTTTTTCGACATCGCAACTTCCAAAAGTGGTCCGAACGTGGTGTGTTTTGTACATTTTCACTTGGAGATGTGTTTCGCGCCACAACGGCGTGCACTTTTTCAACATCTCAACTTCTAAAAGTGGTCCGAGAATGGTGTGTTTTGTACATTTTGACTTGGAAACGTGCTTCGCGCCACAACGGCGTGCACTTTTTCGACATCGCAACTTCCAAAAGTGGTCCGACAATGGTGTGCTTTGTACATTTTGACTTCAAAATGTGCTTCGCGCCACAACGGCGTGCAAATTTTCATCTCTCATCTGGCCAGCTGGCTCCGCACCCGCCGCTTTAGCGAGCCTACTTTTCGACCCTCCGGAGCCACAAATCATTGGAAACACACAGGGTGTTTCGCGACTTTCCTACCTTTTCGCGCATCTCCATCTTCTTTCTTCTGACTCTTTCTCTTCTGATCTTCTCTCTTCTAATCTTTCTCTTCTCTCTGCCTCTGCCCTGCTCTGCTTTTCAGTCCATATTGTCGGAAGTTTGACTTCTAAACTTCCTTCGATGATGAAATAATGATGAAATTTGATGATAAAATAATGATGTATGTACTTTGGATCATCTGCAATTTGATCTTGAACAGCGTCATGGCGATGCTGTGGGTTGGTCAATCCTCATCTGCAATAGACCCTCTGAAGGAAGTTCCCAACAACTTTCGACCGTTCGAACTTTACACACGGGATGAAATGACTCCTGTAACTGGTTATGTGTTATGAAATAAGCCAGTTATAACTGTTTAGGGCCAAAGAACTGTAGAATTTCACCAGGGTTTCCTTCATATGGAAGTTTCCTGAAATGGGGGTACCCCAAGAGCTGGATGGTTTATAGTGGAAAATCCTATTAAAATAGATGATTCGGAGGTTGTCAAAATGGGGGCACCACATTTTGTCATCCATTTGATGCTCGGATTTTCCATTTACCCTCTGGTAAACTAACGTAACTATTGAAAATGACCATTTATAGTGGATTTACCCATTAGAAATGGCGATTTTCCATAGTAATGTTGGTTTACCAGAGGGTATAAACCATCCAGCTATGGGGGTACTCCCACATTGAAAATCCGTGAATCCTGTGGAGTGGCAATGCTGCGAGTGGCCCCAGCGAAGACGACCTGGCCGACAAAACACAGCTGGCTGACTGGAAAAAATCCCATGGTTTTGATGGAGGAGAAAGATGGACAATCCCTTATAAATGGAGGTTTTAAGTGGTTTTAGCATGTTTTCAGTTGGGAACATGGTGATATACCATTCATTGTATTACATGGATTACATGGATGAAAAATGTGCTGGGGATTTTCAATAACGTTGAAGAAAACTGGACAGAGCACCAAGAAACAAATGAATTGTGGGATGGATCCGTGTCACAATCAAAAATGGCGTCAGCAAAAAATACTGCCAATGGGGATACCTTATAATCTATGGGGGTTTCCTGAAATGGTACCCTTCAATCATTTTCCAATGGGGATACCCTTCAAAATCATCCAGGTTAGGATCTTCCTTAAACATCCAGCGATTGGACCTCCATTCACCTCCATAAGGCTTCCGCACCGTGGCCGGTCGTGAGGGCAAGCACACCATGTAGCAGGATGACCTCCGAAAAAGGAACCATGGCGATATTTACACAGCAAATAGGGGTTGAATTATGGGAAAATTCATGGTTTAAGCAGCAAAACTTGGAATTTACTCAAGAATGGTTGAGTTTTTTACAGTTCAACCAAAGAATTGGGATTTGACCATAGTATTCAGCTTCAGCCAACAAACATGGGGATTTAACTTACCATAAAGTTGAACTGTGGAACATCGCCAATTATACATGACAAATAGCATCAAATAGCCCTATCTCATTATACTAGTTGATAGGCATCCCGATTTTCTGGCTTATCATAATCCCCAAGAAAAAACAGTTACCCTCTGGTTATTTAACATAGCCATGGTATAGATGGCCCATAGAAATAGATGATTTTCCCAGCTAGAAACCTTCATTTATGGTTGGGATTTTCCCTATGTTAGTCATAACCAGAGGGTAGCATTTCACCAGCCCCCTTTTTGCGACCTATCAAGGTATCCCCCCAGTGGCGAACCGGAACCGATTCCTGACATCCCCGACGTGTCAACGATCGGCTCTCCGTACTGACAATCGATGCGGAGATCACCTGGCGAAAAAAAATCACGGAGTTTTCACCATGAAAAATGGTGCTTTTTCACATGTTTAACATGGTTTAAACTGTGAAAAAGTGGGGCTTTAACAATCAAAGAAGTGCTGGGGTGACTATCAAAAGAATGGCGGAAAGTTTAAACCATGAAGCCTGAATTGGAGGGCCCAAAATGGCGGGCCATGGCATCCCCAAACCTACTGGCTGGTTGTTGGTTGAATTCCCATTTAGTGGATCAGAAAAAACATCCGTTCACCGCTTATCCTAGGGTTGTCTGCACGATGTTTCTTGTCAGAAATGAGCATTGGGGAAATCTTAAGGTCTGGGTGTGAACTTCCGGCTGTTGGCTCTCTTTCTCTGCTTCCTTAAGGATAGACGGTACAGCTATGCAGCTGCCTTGCCCTTCAATGAGCCCTTCTTGCTTTTGGTCCCCCATTGTGGTTTAGCATTGACAACTCCTGGGATGCACCAGTATGACCACTCGCACTTGGACTCAGCGGAAGTGGCTATAGAATGGTACCAAATGCGAACCAAAAAACCCTCGCAATAGGTCCCATCCACCATCTATCACATATCACCATGTATTCTTGATTTTCCATGATTTTCCCATTAAACAATCTCAGCTCAGGGATTTTCCATTGCCAACCTACCACCAGAAAAATGTCGACCGCGCCCTTCGATCCCAAGGGGCACCTCGTAGTACCTGAGCGGACCAGTTTCTTGGGCTTCGATGATTTCGGTGCCGAGGTTAGATGGATTGCACCTGGGGTCTATCAACAAACATATCTCTTTTTTAGACAATCAACAAATATTAACACACTACTATGTATATGGATATATATATATATATAAATATAATTATATATATGGATATGGATATATATATACACACATCTCTCTCTCTATGATTATGGTGATGGTGATGATGATGATGGTGATGATGATGATGATGATAATCTTTATGAAGCTGTAATTCAGTGACTAAAAAGGGGCTTCATATTTGCAATCGTTTCACGGCTGTCCTTGGGGTGACCCAGGAATCGTAGGGGTTTGTTGGGATGCACATCTTTGATGCGAAACATGGCGGGTTTCAACAACCGTTGATACATCACATTTAACATGGGTTTAACTGATTTTACCATGCTATTGAAGCAGAGCAGTATACCATTACCTTCTCATTCTACGATTCTATTTCCATTCAATATAATGTGGTTAAAACAAAAATAAACTACCCATTGGGGAATGGTCTCTACCGCGTCTTTATGGTGATTTGGGGGATGGATTCTTATTGTTTAAACCATATTTACCGTTTTATTCCATCATATCCCAAGATGTACAACAAGGTGAGGCCCCCAAACAATAGCTAGGTTGACTTATTTGCCTTGATGAACTAAGGTTCTTGGGGGATACAACAAACTAGTATTCATAGGCTTCAATTGCAGCAACGTTCACATCACTGGGGAGCCTCACCTTGTGGCAAGTTGTTCGGGATAGTTACCCCAACTAACAATCATTCTCCAGTGACGTCAGTGACCGTAGGTTGTTATCATGTATCCAGATATTATCCATTATATTACCATATTTCATTAATATCCCATGATATCCACTTATATTCTCATTACATCCGCAGTTTGGGTGGTAAAACCACCATATCTGTTGGTAAAACGTCTATGAATATCTCATTCATGTCCCACCACATGCAGTTATATCCGTATTCTTCCTTATTCCATCCCCAGTTCAATCCGATTTTTTGTGGTTCAAGCCCTTTTTCGTGGATCCCCACTTTTATCTCCTGTGAAATCCGCTTACCTTCCATTAACCTGTTCGTAATATGACTTGATATTGAAACTATTAGTTACCCTCTGATAAACTGTGACATAACTATGGAGAATCACTATTTTTGATAGGTAAATCATCTTTGAAATCCGATCAAAAGCCATTAATTCCCATTAAATGATAGGTAAATCATCTTTCGAAATGACAGTTTTGGCCCAGGGGCTTCGTTTATTGACTCGCAGCTGGCGGTCTCGCTTTGCAGATGGGCTAAGGCGCTGGACCTCGAAACACAACCAGTCAAGATGGGGGCATTTTTTATGCCCAACATGGGGATATAACTGCCATCAATTCCAGGGAAAATACCAGGCAAGTGTTTTTTGATAGCTAAGTTGACTTATAACTTAGCTAGCGTTGGGCACAGCGTTGATGGGGAACATAGCGAACAATTTACTGGTCTTATAAACCAACTTTTAGCTGGGGGGCACTACCTTGTAGGAGATAATGTAAGCTGAGATAATTTGAGATGAGATAATTGGAGATCATATGATGCATAGCAGAAATATAGGATGGTCAAAACAGAACATGATTCAAGAAACTGGCAAAACCGGGGAATGAACACGGCAATTTTTGGCTCAGCAGTGCAGCGGACACTAAAGTTGAGCACCAGGGCGTTTACCCATGAACTTGCCGTCTTTCCGTTGTCTGGAATATGTGGGACCGGTGTAAGTTCCGCGATCATTCTTCTACAATATGAGTTCCAGGGCAGCATGACAGTTCGAACACAAATGGCCCAAGTGCAGGTCAATACTTTCCTCCAATCGTTATCCATTATAAAACATCATTCCAGGACATCACTGGTTGGTGGTGCAATAACCATCTTGAAAAATATTAGTCAATGGGAAGGATTATCCCATATACTATGGAAAATAAAAAATATTCCAAACCACCAACCAGATCAGTGTTATGAATGGACAAACATTGTCGGTGCTACGTGTGCAGCAGTACCACATTGCCAAGGACTGTGATGCCGCTTGAAAAGGCGGATCACTGACGAAGATGGTCGGATTCAATGGATTGGTTTAAGGGAAAAAATCAGGAAAACCCCATGTTTAACAGGAAAATCTATGGTTTCCGGTTAAGATTTTCCCTTAGACCAGTCCATTGAAGGATGGGGCAACACCCAACAAGGGCAGAATGCGGCAGTTCTCAGAGCCAGTGGATCAGACATCATGGCTGTTTGGGATCGCAGCAAGGACAGCGGAAAACCACTCAAACAATTTTCGATATGATATGCCACGAAAACTATCCCATTGAACAAATCATGTTTTTTTTCTGTGGAAAAGTATGCTCTTTTGCTGTTTTCTGTTTGACGGTTTGCCGGAAAACGGCAGCAATTCGAAGCCTCCATGCCTTCAAACGGTAGCCATGAAGTTGCAGACCTCCACTCCGATTTTCAGACAAGATGAGTTCCCACCGCGCAGGCCATTCTTGATGAAGTTCATCTCCTTCACAGACTTTCTGGATTCATCTGCTCTGAAATCCAGTGGATCGCCAAAAGCCTGGGCATCCCTGCTGGAACTGCCCCAGGTTTTTTGTTGCTTGTCTTTCTGCTTTCTGCAAGGCTTTCGAAAACAAAACATGATTTTGCCAGAAAAAAACTCGTAATTTTCTAGATCTTTTCTTTTGTTTACAGATGTTTTTCATTGATCTTCATCAAATTTGATGGATCCACCTTGATTTTCATGGGTTTTCCTGGATTTTCATATGGGGTTTCCCTTGATTTTCCCATCATTTTCCGCCCCCATTTTCGACGCCCAAGAAACGTGGTGATGCTGCCGGTAAGGCCGCGGAAGGTCACGCTGAGATCCACGCCTGCACGGAGATTCTTAGGGAGAACAAATGGAGAATACATGATTCTTAGGTTAATAATGATAAATGATAGTAACTATGATACAAAAACCTATGATCATGTACTATCATTATAGGTATTATTGATAATAGTGTCTTAGGTTACATCTCTTGTTATATATGATATAACAACCTATGATGTTAAATGAGACTTTTATCAGTAATCCATGTAAACTGATAATTCAACAAATGGATAACCGTAAAAAATGGCAAATAATGGATCCATTGTCCATGGTTGATAATCATAACAAATGGACAATAGATGACGGATCCATTTTTCATGATGAATCATCGAATTTGGACAATCATGGCATGATGGATAGCTCCAAAAACTCTAATGGGGGCGATACTGATGGATAACAAACACATGGTTAAGAGCAATACTGTAATTGATAAGATGTTAATATCTGTCAATAGATGTTCATAGATGTTAATAGATGTTCACCGGTGTTAATGGAGGTTAATAGATGTTAATGGATGTTAGTAGATGTTCATAATGGTGAATGATGGTTAGTCATGCCGGATGATGCTTTGAAATAATTAATGATTGTGAATTATTGTGAATGATGGTTAATGATAGTTAACGTTGGATAGTGGTTCAGTTACAGAAACTTTCCTTAAATACAATCAACCAATGCTTAATGGTGAACGATGGTAAATCATGGTTAATCATACTTGATAACAAGCACATAGTTAATGATGATGCATGATGCATGAATAGATGGTTAATAGTGGTTCATACTCACTTCCATTGGTGCATGATGGTTATGAGTGGTTCATCAGCCCTTAATGTTTTTAGAGTCCTGAAAAAACCACCAGCATCATGGGATATTAATCACAAACAATCTGACGGCGAATGGTTGATGGTTTTTATCGTGCTTCATGATGGTTCATGACGATCAATAATGGTCAGTGATGGTTAATGGTGGACAAAAATTCGGTTAATGGTTTTCAGTTCACATTCCTGAACAACAATCAACCGATGCTTCGTAATGGTGAATGAAGGTTCTTAATTATCAGCAATCCATGAACGGTATTGGTTATCGTGAATAATCGATATGGATAATACCATTGGAGGTATGTCAAAGATGGCCATGGTATTGATTGATGTTATACATTGTATTGATGGTCCCACTATTGGTATTGTTGTTTCCTCATTCCACTTGCCATTTGGTTGATTCTCCATTTTCAGACAGACCCATAAAATATTGAGTTAATTATACATGCATTTATACTATGTATATATATATACATATCCCAGAAAAAAATCACCAGTATACCCCTTTGTTTCATCTCAAATCCCTCTGAAAATTGTGGTGCCCCAAGCACTTAGATCAGAAGTTGAGGCCCCCCCTCAGCATCACATGAGTCTTAATTAAAAGGCTTAAGAACCATTATTTTGCTTGGTGAAGCCCCAAAAACAATGACTCAGTAAGACTCAGTAAGACCTCCATTTTTCATGGGGAGTTCACCGATTTTTGGAGGTCATCAACCGATTTTTACTCAGATTGGTGAAGCCCCACATCGGTTAGTAAACCCCTGCCAGGTGACCCCAGGTGACCTGCAGAGCAAGACTTTGGCGCACAAAGGTCTTCGACACCTCGGTGTTTGTGGGTTTAGTTAATTTAATACTCAGTAATGGTAGATAATGATGAACAAACATTAATAGAAATGATTGTGGGTTTAGTTAACACCCATTGGGCGAATGAATATCTACTGGTTGATATCCAATTCTGGATGTAAATTGCAGATAATATACCCACTAATAGTGGCTAATGATGGGGGACAATTTCATGATGGTAGAAAAATCAATGGTTGATCATGTCTCCCTATGTTGATTATGTGTCATCTAACATGGGTAGAAACATCGGACAGGATCAACCTGGCAAGTCGCTAGAGTTAGTTCAGGGTTAGTTCACCTAGTGATGAGGGAAGCAAAAAAGATGCCAAATCGTCGATTTGATTTTCATGGTTACTAAGCACACACACACAACAAGTGGGATTTCCTCCAAGTAGAAATAGTCGACCGAACTTATTGGTGCAAATTTATTGTCGTTTATTTACTAGATGAGGCAAACCACAACGGCGATATCCTCACACTAACCCATTGAGGATGTATCCTGCGAAGCTATAACCAAGAAATATGAACGATAATAAACCATCCCCCAAATCACCAAAAATGGGTGGTATAAACCATCAAACATGGGGGTGGTTTATTATTTGACAAAATATGCTTCATCGTGGTTACTACCACACTGATGAGTTGCCGCATACTGCTGCCTCGAGGGCCAGGGCATTGGACTCGATGATTGGTTGAAAGGCCGTTCATCCCATCCCCCGTTCATAGTTACAGCCCCATTCTATGCCAGTCATATGTATTTTGATACCAACAAAAAACAACTGTTTTCCAGAAATCTTGAATTCTCAGATGATGATGGGAACATTTGCAGGAACCCCCTTATTGTGACCTGCAGATTTTACCACCAATCCTGGATTTGCTTACCGGGGGTCCCCATGAAGATAACACATGATTCCCTTAATCGACTCTCCCCATTCGTAGTGGATTTCCCACTAAAATCTAAGCTCGAAAACTTGGATCTCTGACAGCCAGTGGGGATCATCATGCGGAACTTCGAGCCTCTTTTTCTTTATGTTGCCAATCTTAGACGGTCTGCAACGACTTCAAGTCTTTGCTGCTTAGTCGATGTTTTTATTTTTAATGTGTAGATGATATATATATATATATATGTACATGGAGGTTTCCTAAAATAGGGGCACCCCCAAATCATCCGTTTTTATACGGTTTTCAAGGAAATAAACCATCCATTTTGGGGTAGCACCATTTTAGGAAACCGCCAAATCCCCAGAAGTACTAAAGTACCAATCTAAACCCATTGAATCCCAGATGGTAGAAATCCATGATAGTCCCCAGAAATACCTATAAAATGGTTGATTTCCAAAATTAGTAAACTGTTAATGAACTATACCCTCCAGTAAACTAACATAGCTATTGAACATGGCCATGGAAATAGTTGATTTACCCGTAAAACATGTTGATTTTCCATAGTTATGTTATTTTTGCAGAAGGTAACTAAGAGTTTCAATATCAACCCAGATTACTCATATAGCACCCGCCCAAAAAGATGCCAACAAAAAATGCCACTTTAGGATGCTAAAAAATCGATGGATGTTTGTCCAACTTTTCAGCCGGCATTTTGACGGGCTAGAAATAGTTGAATCTCTAATATGTTAATGGGTATCCATCCAATAATTGTGTTCTTGCTAGTAATAGTTGAATATAGCTAATACGATAGTTTCTACATTAGTTCATACGACCCAATTTGTTCATATTATTGATCATCATGTCATGACTACGTTATTCCCAAGTACTGTACCATTAGTAAACTATGAATAATGACTAATAGTCTATAGTTTATTGATGATAACCCGGGGAAAGCTATACTTTCTGTAATAATGCCTACTAGTCATTCATAGTCTTTCGTTTATAGCTGGTTATGATAAGCCATGGACACCTATATCTTTATATGTCACCTATATTGTGATAAACCATGGGAAAGCTATATCTTATTAACCCAATGAGTTCATATGGAGGTTTCCTAAAATAGGGATACCCCCAAATCATCAATTTTAGTAGGATTTTCCCTTATAAATCATCCACTTGGGGGTATCACCATTTATGGAAACCTCCATATATTATTCAACGATCATATGGTTAGTAGCTATTCCCATACCAAAAGACTAAAGGATTAAAATTCCCATCTATTGACCCAGCAATATCTTATTAGCCAGATGAATTCATTTCCAATTTCATTGCGAACTTCACCAGTGCCTTGACCCATTCGTCGGCTTCGTCGGGCCACTGGAGTAGTTCCCCAAGCGACCACAGGTCACCCGAATCTCGCCCACCTCGGGTGACGACACCATGGGGCTGGTTGAAGTGTCCCATTCCTATGAAAAAACAAGGAAAACTATGGAAAAATGGGATTTCAAAATGATTCAACCAACAAGATTTGGGATTTAAACATGATTCGACCAACAATTGTTGGGATTTAAACATGTTTCAACCAAGACATTTCGGGATTTCACAAAGGGACATGGGGAAACTGAGAGATTCGGCCAACAATGGGGTCTAGCGATCAAACATGGTTGCTGAACCTTTCCAAAACTTGATTTCGCCACATTCAAGCAACACAAATAGCTGCTTGGTATGGTTGAACATATGGGGGTTTCTTAAAATGGGGGTACCTCAAAATCATCCATTTTAGTAGGATTTTCCATTCTAAACCATACATTTTGGGGTATCCCCATTTATGGAAACCACCATATGAGGCATGAATGACACCAACAATCAAATGCTGGGGCAAACTCCGGGAACCAGGTTGAACATCCGCCAACCCGACGAAAAACACATGGCCAATTAGCCAGATAGCCTGCCAAAAATGATAGATTCTGAGCTGGTGAGTTGGTAGATAATCCCATTCCAAAAGACTATCTAATGGATCCGTGAGCCTACCCATCTTTCAGATTGACCTAGAACAGGGTATCATGTTTCCTTCTGTTAGGTCCTGGCAATCAAACCTGGCACACTGGAGGCTTCCAATGCCAGGGGAATCGTCTAAGGTAATTTTCAAGCCAGGTATGATTAGAAGGTGACATCATCATGAGAAGGTATGTCATAATCAATATTTAGAGGACATAATTGTATGTGCTTTACATATCATATGGTTGTAAGCATTAGTATTCGTATTTGCTACATATCATTTGTATGAACTTAGAACATATCATCATTCGATTTGTGGTTGTTACATATCATTAGTTACTTAGTATTAGTATTGTTTATTAGTGGGTACAAACCAATAAACACTTCGTTGTAAGTCTTGCTGCAGGTGCAGTCGATTTTGCTTGTCCTGTCGCAAAGTAAAACGGGGGAGATGTTGATGAGAGGGGCGATCGCGACAACGAAATGAGTTCGTGTCTAGAGATACGACAATGGTTTAAGTGCTGATATCGGCATATAGTTTTCACTGACCTTACAGCAGCGCGCCTCATCACTTGCGCACAAGAGAGTGCGCATCTTGGCCGCGGCGTGCAGCTGCAGCACCCAACGAGGCGGATCGAACCCTTCGGAGCTATCCTGCGTTTGCAACGACAAGAAAGGAGAGCATGGATGCAAGCGGTGGACGTTATATTTTCTTTGCGATTAAAATCAAGTATGTAGCAATTTAAGGAACGCAGGTCCTGCACGAGGTCCAGGTCCAAGTGCTCCTCGGGTCCGTCCGCCATCACGGGGTATTGAAGCTTGGCGGTGGATTTTCGTAGCCGCAGCTGCCGCGCTTGCGTCGGGTCCTATTCGCATTGGAAAGAAATGGGATACAGTTGACGCGAAAGGTTTATTCGTGGCAAGACAGAGCTATGTCCAAGTCTGAAGACGCTAAATGACATTCCCTGGCCTCATCGACGACAAGCAAGCCCTTGCCGAGAATGCAGCGAAACTGCGTCACCAGCTAGCAGACTCTGCCATCCGGGTGGGCGTCCATCACAGCGCCCTTGCTGAGGTCCAGAGCCTGCATGAGCGCCGAGGGTTGTGCCAAGTGAACGGCGTTCGACAGATGGGTATAAATCAGGTGGGGTATTTAATTCGTGCGATCTCACAAAGACACCCAGACAGTCGCGCGCCTGGGCAAGCTTGTAGCCGATGGTGGCCTGGCCGTCAGTGACGTTTTCGTTGTCACTGTTCTTGACGTCCTCAACTGGGTTCGTGCTGGCAGGATTTTTTTCCTGACCCTGTGCCCGAAAACGCAATGGAATTTCCGAAGCTTGCTTGTTCCGCAACAAAGTGCTTTGTTGTGGCCCCACAACTTGAAAATCTGAAGAGCTGAGTTCGGAAAAAAGTAGTTGCTTATGTTGCTTCAACATTTCTTGCCCCTGTAATTTCTCGGAGCGGAGTTTGTTGGAGACTTGCAGAGGGATAAACAGGACCTTGGCCACTGGAACTTTATCCATAGATGTTTGCCCCCATGGTCCCAAAATTGATTCTGGATATTTTTTGCGCACCATGTACGCCTGGGGGTCGTGCCCTTTTTGGGCAATGGAAATTTATTCCGAAAAAAGCTTGGCCCCAAGAAATTTATCCGGCATAAAGAGGGGGACAGCCCCCCGTAGGCACCACACACGGGGATCGTCCTCGACAACGAGGACTTCTGCCTGCGAGGTGCATGGGGCTGAATGAAAAAGTTTGTGGTCCTCTTGGGGCATTGATAAGAAACACGCTTGAAACAAGTTGTTTTTGACAGATCGCCGGTATTTCATTTAGGATGAAAGGCGGAATCTCCAAGATAGTTGTTTTTTGGTTGGTTCATGCTGCTTCCCCTTATGGGACCATATTCGGGCGTCGCGCCTCGGCCGGCCACTCCGCTTGATGCAGCGTCCGCGACGGCGTGCACAGGAGCGGAAACCGTGCATGCGCCGTTTGGAGGGTGCCCGCGTTCATCAACACCTTGCAGCAGCGAGAGCAACGAACTTTGAACCAAAGCCAAGCAACATCAAGCAACTAACATCCAACTGTTGGCAACTGTCAAACAGATGTGCCACAGGATGGCGATACAGTGATGCGTCATATCTACAAGAAGATGCGGGGTGCCCGGCCTCCAAGGCGGATACGCTGCACG
>CAMXCT020000503.1:202500-205000 GCA_947184155.2 Cladocopium goreaui | reverse complement strand
TTCGGTGCAGAGCCAAGTCAGGTTCAACAGGGTTCCGGAGAAGTTCCAGAGAAGGTTCCGGAGAAGGTTCCGGGAAGCCTTGGTGCAAAGCCAATTCAGGTTCAACACGGTTCCGGGGACGGTTCCGGAGAAGGTCGGGGAGGCTTTGGTGCAGAGCCAGAAGGTTCAACAGGGTTCTGGTGAAGGTTCCGGAGAAGGTCTGGGAGGCTTCGGTGCAAAGCCAGGTCAGGTTCAACAGGATGCCGGAGATGGTTCCGGAGGAGGTTTTGGAGAAGGTCTGGGAGGCTTTGGTACAGAGCCAGGCCAGGTTCAACAGGACCTGCGGCCATTTTACTCACGGAAACCCAGCTGAGGTGTTTCCAGCGCATGGCTTCGCAGCACGCTTCAGAAAGATTTGTAAAAATAAAACGTTGGCTGGTGGGGTTACCACTGAAGTTCTGCAGAATCACCATTTTTCACGAAGAAATCCATCATTTTCCAGGTGATATGGATGTTTCCTGAAATAGGGGTACAGTGAAACCACTGTTTAAGAACCTACTGCAATAGTAACTTCAGGGGCTGGATTGCTGGATTCAAACCTTTCTGTCGGCTAATTGAAGTAAGAACCCCAGGGTACCCTGGAATTCTAGCCACTGGTTCTTATTCCCTTTTAGCGGGTATCAATATACCAAACATTGATTATTGAGATAAAAACTAAAAGCATAAACATGAATAAATAGATAAACAAATACATAAATAGATAGACAAAGAACATATATATATATTATATATATATATATAATATATATAAATAATATATATATATAAATATAAATATCAATATATAAATATAAATATATGAAAGCATGGCGTGGGCCCCAGCCAGGCGCAGATGGGGCCAAGGAAGTAGACTTGGAGCGTCACAGTTTCAACTTCTCCAGGACCAGGAGTGATCGGATCGCTCTCTGAACTCATAGCTTGATCGACCAGGCCACAGGACTTCAAGGGAGATGTGAGCTCTCATGCGATCAGCAAAGCTGACGGCGACAGCTTCGACGCCAGCCGGACTGAAGGCGATCGGACCCCGGAGGCTGCCCTTGGCTTGTGTTGGCTTGGCCTGTGCTGCCTTGTTTCGGGCGCCCAAATCAAAAAAAACTTTCGGGACCTGAAAGCTTTTTTTCTTCCGCCTCCTTTGCAACCTAACCACGCCAAAATGAACTTTCAAGCCCTGGCATGGTGGAATATCTGGCCCTTAGCTCTGTTTGGAAGGCCTGCACCTGAAAAAACTGTTCGGGGCACCAACTTTCTAAGGCTGGATGCACTATTTATACCGAATGCTAAATTAAGGGTACCCGTTAAGAATTAACCCGTTAAGAACTTGAGGGTACCCTCGTTCATAATTCCCATATTTTTCCACAAAATTCTTAATCGCTTCTTCTCTAACTGTTCCGCACCCCCAGTTCTCATCCATTTGAATGGTATTTTCCATGATTCACAAACCATCCAGCTATGGTACCCACATTTATGGAAAATCCCTATATCCCAATGTTGGTTGGTGCTTTGGATTTTGCCATCGCAAGCTCTCTCTGAACGTCCCAGGAACGAACTTCTGCTCCGTGTGGCTGGCGCAATCCTTGATCCGGAAGGATCGTAGATAGATTAATTATAACTAATCTGGATCTCAAAATAAAAGTATATAATAGTATATAGTTTTTTAATAATACTTAATTTTTATATAAATGAGTTTACCACCAGTTATATGCAACTAGTTGATACTTAATCTAAAACATGAGTCAGATTATAACGTTATTGATATATATATACATACACATTCCAATATTTATAGTTATATATCCCATGTATCTGGATAAATCATAATTTACTGACCTGAAATAAATCTATTTTGGGGATAGTTACCCCTTTACATTCACCATCATTCCAGTGAGGGAGAACAGTGAGGTCGTTGTTCACCCCAGTACGTGGCTTCGTTCAAACCAGTGAAGCAGTAACGTAAGTTGGATTAATTCGTCCAACAAAGTAGGGTGAAGTGAGCCACTTCCTGGGGCGAACGTATATATCATATGATCGAAAATACGTGCCTGGTTGGTGGTTTGAACCCCGCTGAAAAATATCATCAGTTGGGGTTATTATTCCCAACTATTGGGGAAATAAAAGCCATGTTCCAAACCACCAACCAGGTGCTCATGATGTTGTCCAAAACACTAGTATGCTATGTTGATCTCTTATGGGTGGATGGGACAGGTCAAACTTGCCGTCTTTGAGCTTTGGGTTCAAGGCTTTACTTCGAGTTGACATCAGCCGCCCCAAACATGGGATCTAAATCGCCCGCAATTCGTGTTTTATGATTGAGGATACCTCTACTTGGGATGATCTGTGACTGGGGATGGCTTATTGTTATGGATCCAACACTGCTGCTGGGGGAAGCCCAATCCAAGAAACAAACCTCTAGGATTTTTTGTTGAAAAAATCGACCAAGGTTCCCTGCCTCTGTATGGTCTAT
>CAMXCT020000503.1:152500-197500 GCA_947184155.2 Cladocopium goreaui | reverse complement strand
ACCCATTGGTGGGGGGGGGAGGGGGGTGGCCAACGCTGCACCATATATACATATATGATACTTAAACATAACTACAATGATTTATGAGAGTATATCTCTGTAGATATTCCACACAGTAAGCTGAAAAAAAAGAAAAAAGAGATTGGGTCATCACCATTTTAGGTTTGGATTCGACCTCCCACGGCCGAAACAATGTTGTCATTGCGGAGAATGCCAGACTTTGGGTGGATTTTTTCCGCCCCAGGTGGGGCCCCCGGAACCGGAATCGCAAAGTTGGCGTGTTTTTTTTTTAAACCCCAATGAAAACTAGTTCGTGAAATATCTGCTATAGATACATCTATATGCCATAATATACCGTACTTATTGGAGTTATACCATGAATACTATAGTTGTACCATAATACACCATAGTTATTGGAGTTATAAACGCATCAACTTAACTATCGAACGGGGGCCCCACATTGTACCCTCCGCAAACAGGGCTAGCTGGGACATCTCCTATCAATTTTGCAGTAGAATGGGACATCATCTAAGAATGTGGAATTTCCTGCCATGGAACTGATTCCCAGAGGGTAGTCAGTTGGGACCATTATTCCCAATATATGGGAATTCATAAAATTCATGTTCCAAACCACAAACCAGTTTTGAATCACTAGCGCAACCCTTTGGTAATCGAAGGCAAATTTGACATCATCAGTTGGGATGGGAATAGCATCAACTTTCTTCCCGGATTTTTCAGCCGATTTTTTTGCTTTACAGAGAGTAATCATTGCTATGCATAGCGGCAATAGATCTGGGTAAAGTATCATATTTCACCAACCTGAATTGTTGGGCCATTTTGGGATTATTTCCCTTATTAACCATGATTCCAGGGCTCGGGAGAACAGGGTTCGGTCGTGATGAAATTTACCCAGATTTATGGAGTGCTTGGGGATGCCACAGTCAATGGGATTCATGGGGGTCACTCCATTGGCATGGATCATACAGGAATTAACTACTTATTACTATCATTGTAAAATTGTTATCATTATTAACATTATTACAAATTTAGACCATATTTATAAATATAGATAATAGTTATCGCTATAGACAAAGTATCAAAGTAGATAATAATTATCATCATCATTATCTATGGAATGACATAATGATATAATGATATAATGATACAATGATATAATGGTAATTCTTGGGATAATCATCATCATTATCATCTATGATCATAATCCTTATTGGGATTATCCTTACTACCATCAATTATGATCATGCTTATCATCATTATTGGGATCATAATCATCATTACCATCTATTCCATCAAAGTATCATCATTGGCATGGAATCAAATGAATCACATCAGTGGCAGAAACTGGTGGCTTGGCGTGTTTTCAGCAGCTGAGGGGCATGTGAACGTCACCCGCGTAGTCCCAATTGATATCAATGCACGGGGCCTAGCCGCGTGGCAGTGAACAGTTCATGGTGATTTCACCAAGAAAAAATGGCGGTTGAAGCATCAAAAATGGTGGCTTTAATGGGGGTTGAACTGGGGTGGTTGAAAAATCGTGCACTTTTAAAATGGATTGAACTGGGGATATAGTGGTGATATAACTGGATGTGAGATATGGAATCTTGATGGGGAGACATAGGGATATGAACATAAGTGACTGGTGAAAAAACCTCCGGGACTCAAACAATGGCTTTTCCACCATAAGTTGGCGAATCTATCTATAGGAAAAAACTCCAAAAAAATCCTAAGCTATTACCATCCACTTTTTCCAACTAGGAGTACGAAATGGTGCCACCCTAGTTGTAAGTTGGTTTATAATCCCCAACTAGTTCGATATATCACCTATAAACAAGAGTGAAATTGGAGTTATAAACCAACTTAGCTACCTGGGGCACCACCTTGTAGGCAGAACACCTCTATTTCAGAAAACCACAAGCTCCTCACTAGGTGCCCCAGACAGTCCAGGTACTTCCATGCACTACCTGTGGCCGCGCCGGAAGCCACCGAAACATTCATGAAAATCATAAGGGATCGTCGTTCCATTGGCAACTTGCCACCATGGCTGGGGATGATTTCCCTTATAAACATTCATAAACCATGATTCCAGGGCTCCGGAGAACAGTGAGGTCATTATGATTTATCCAGATAGAATGGTATTACTGGTACAATAATCAATCATCCTTAATAGCGTTGGGATATAATTGATATAATTAACCAAATATCTGGATAGAATTTATCATAATTGCCAACCTGAAATACGGCCCCCAATGGGGGTGATTCCCTCTACTAACCATTTGAAGCCAGTAATGAGTTGCGTTTCCCTTAGGCCCAAGAAAAATCCAAGCCTTTCTCCAGTCCATGGCTATGTTCCAACAGAACAGGGAAAGCCTGTTAGAGACTTCAAATGCCAGCGAATTTCTTCTGAAATCTGTTTGTCACAGCGATTTCCAACATCCAAATTCATTCGCCAAAGGATTTGGGCAAGGCCAAAAGAAGCCCAAATTTGGATGATGGAAATGACACCTGAGCGCTATCATCCTCCCAATCACTCGACATCGATGGAAGCCGTGGCATTTGATGGTGAGGTCATAGATTAAGCCCGAAACAAAGTTTAGCTGGGCCAATTCTTTCCAACATGGCAACAACCTAGCACCAGAAAAACCCGTGGCATACATCATGGACTCCGCAAATGTTTATGGCTTAAACCATGTTAAACCTCAGAACCTCCCACTTTTCGGTCAAATGGGTCGCCTCTGCAGCTGGAGAGCGACTGGCTGTGATGCCTCCAACATTCACCTGCAACTCCACCGTGCCAAGCGATACAAAAAAGCACAGCTACATAAATATCTTTATTCACAGAAAGCAACAATGATTACAATGTACTAAAATCCATTCACAGAACGCAACAATGATTACAATGTACTAAAATCTATTCACAGAAAGCAACAATGATTACAATGTACTAAAATCTATTCACAGACAGCAGCAATGATTACAATGTACTAAGATCTATTCACAGAAAGCAACAATGATTGAATGTACTAAAATCTATTCACAGAAAGCAACAATGATTACAATGTACTAAAATCTATTCACAGAAAGCAACAATGATTACAATGTACTAAAATCTATTCACAGAAAGCAACAATGATTACAATGTACTAAAACCTCTTCACAGAAAGCAACAATGATTACAATGTACTAAAATCTATTCACAGAAAGCAACAATGATTACAATGTACTAAATCTATTCACAGAAAGCAACAATGATTACAATGTACTAAAATCTATTCACAGAAAGCAACAATGATTACAATGTACTAAAATTTATTCACAGAAAGCAACAATGATTACAATGTACTAAGATCTATTCACAGAAAGCAACAATGATTACAATGAAAGCAACAATGATTACAATGTACTAAAATCTATTCACAGAAAGCAACAATGATTGCAATGTACTAACATCTATTCACATAAAGCAACAATGATTACAATGTACTAAAATCTATTCACAGAAAGCAACAATGATTACAATGTACTAAGATTTATTCACAGAAAGCAACAGTGATTGAATGTACTAAAATCTATTCACAGAAAGCAACAATGATTACAATGTACTAAAATCTATTCACAGAAAGCAACAATGATTACAATGTACTAAAATCTATTCACAGAAAGCAACAATGATTACAATGTACTAAAATCTATTCACAGAAAGCAACAATGATTACAATTGACAATGTACTAAATCTATTCACAGAAAGCAACAATGATTACAATGTACTAAAATCTATTCACAAAAGCAACAATGATTACAATGTACTAAAACCTCTTCACAGAAAGCAACAATGATTACAATGTCCTAAAATCTATTCACAGAAAGCAACAATGATTACAATGTACTAAAATCTATTCACAGAAAGCAACAATGATTACAATGTACTAAAATCTATTCACAGAAAGCAACAATGATTACAATGTACTAAAATCTATTCACAGAAAGCAACAATGATTACAATGTACTAAAATCTCTTCACAGAAAGCAACAATGATTACAATGTACTAGAATCTATTCACAGAAAGCAACAATGATTACAATGTACTAAAGAGTAGCTACCCATCCAGTTTTTTGTCGGCGTCGCCTCTGCAGATGCGCTGCTGAGACAAGGATTCTCCACACCTCTGCGACAATGGGATATCCGGGTTTCCTGAAATGGGGGTACCCCCAAATCATTCAAAATTAGACAATTTGAGTGTTCAAAGCTATGGTGACTTGGGGGTCCATTTTAGGAAACCACCGTATGGAATGGTGATTCAACCAATAAAGTGGGAAATCCACGAACGAAATCGGCAGTTTACTTGGAATATCATCAAACTAGTCCTGGGGAATTTTCTACCACTTTAGACTCAGAAAGGACCAGTCATATGGGATGATTGCTTCTTTTTCTCAAACAAGGTATACGGTATAATACGCCTCAAACATCCCCAAACCAATGCTTTCTTCCATCACCCATTTTAGGACCCATTGAGCACTGACCTAAAAAAATCGGGCACCAGTTTGTTTGGGCACCTTGAGGAGGTTGTTCAGGCTGAAGCCCACCATGACCCCATGTTCCAACGGCTGCCCAATGGAGGTGCAATCCCACATTCTCTAGCTGCCAAGTAAAACCGCGAGGCGTGTTTTTGGAAATCTGGGAAATACACCGGGGAAAAAAACCCTGCGAATCCCAGGGATTTGCACAGCAGGATTCACTGTCCTCCAGTCCTGACACATCGAGACCCTGAATTTCGTGGGATCACCACCCAAGTTTCTTGGGGGTGGAACTCATAGGAAATTATAGCTCACAGATACCGTCTTGGATATGCTTAAGGACGCAAAATCAAACAGCCTTTCCCTTAGTGGATTCCTCAGGCGGAGTGGATTTAAGCAAATCAAGGGCGATATAGTTCCCTTTGATGGTCGGTCTAGAATTCTAGAACCCCTAACCACATCATCATGATTGCTGGTTAAATCTCACATCTTCCCATTATTTCACCAGTTCATGACAAACCCATCACCAGTTGCCATTTCCATGGTCTTTTTCCGCGATTTTTCGTCAACAACCAGCAGAAGGACCCGATGAAACCCAGTTTCGACGCCAGGTCACAGGTCGAGGTATCAACAGTCAAAGCGCCATAAGCACAGGTCACCTGCAAAAAGGTAATAACCTCACTACCCCGGACACGTGTTTCTGGTAGATATACCTGTAGTTAATGGATGTTCATGGTAGATATAGCTATAGCTAATGCTAGATATACCTATAGTAGCTATAGTTAATGGGTTTCTAAACTAGCGTATCCAGAAAAATTAGGAAACCTGTCAGCGGAGATTGAGGTGCTTTCCTTCACCGTCATTGGCTCGATCGAAATCTGACATATTGTTTTACAGCAATCCTTCGGTGTCTGAAAATGGGGTATACCCCTAAAAAGTAGTTTTGATGTTGAACATGGTGATTTGTGGATTTGTAGGCTAGCCCAATACGTGGTAATAACCATGGTGAGCCGTATGTTGTCTTTCCAATAAGAACATCATCTCCAGATCCAATGGATCCAATGATACAGTACAAAACCATGGATCAAACCCCTGCGGTACCCGGGTAATATTCACATGGTTCTTATTGATGTCCATACCTGTGGAAAATCATTGCTTTTGACTCCCATCCCCTCCCAATTTTTGCTTAACACAACCCACATTTTTATAGTGAACTGATCATGTTTGATAGTTAGCACCCAAAAGCTTGAGAGTCTGCATTTTTTCTGATTCCAAGTGCATTTTGGATGGTCAACCTCGCACTTTTGATTAATTTTTACCACCAGCTTTGACGGTCAACCCCCCTCTTTTCATTGGTCTTTCCAACATTTTCAGAAAAGTAAAACGGATGGTAAAAGACCCATGGTTTTTAGGAAAAACTTCACTTTTCCCACTTTTCAATGGTCATTTGCCAAATTCCTTGGTCTCTCACCCATGGTCTGTGGGTTTTCCCCGATGGATCGCTGTCCGAGCTGTCCGCCTGGAAGCTTCCATAGAAGTCGCCATGATCCGCACAGTTGGCCGAATAGCTGCCATCATGCGCAGTGATCGCCTTCACTGACGAAAATTTTGGGGACCACCAGAAGGAGATCAATTTTTTTTTGGGGACTTTCACTGGGAAAAACATGGTGCTTAGTGATATATTAATGATATTGATGATTAGTGACAACAAGAGTGATAATACTATTCCCTACTGTTGTGGGAATAGTGGCTAGTAGTGGTTCATAATTGTTGATCATAGGAAAATAATTGGATGTTCAACGGGAATTGAGATTTTTGAAAATGTCAAATTAAGATACTGCTCAGATAGTAGGAACGTTTTGTCGGAATATCATGGGATATATGGGGGTAGAACAAACATGTAATATGGGGATACGCTTGGAGATCAGAGGGACGGATCATCGATTGTGACCGGATATGATGGAACATCTTATGAGGACACAACGAGGATAGAATGAGATATCTGCTAAGACAATACCTGGTTGGTGGTATACCTACCCCTCTGAAAAATATTAAAGTCAGTTGGGACTATTATTCCCAATATATGGAAATTCATAAAGCCATGTTCCAAACCACCAGCCAGATATGGGTGTGTCTGAAAATGGGGAATTGGACCCATGGAGAAAAGTCAGATTAACCAGTGGATTGAGAGTACCATTTTCTGGACAAACCACTGTCGCTTTCGAAGACTATGTTCAACGTCTGCTAGCTATAATAGACCAGCTCGAATACGTATACATGCACACATAGAAACACACACATATGTATATAAATAATGTCACACACACATAAATAATAATAAAGGAAACTGTGATGAATTGTGTATACCACAGAACATCCAATAGAGCCGATATTTCATGGCGTAGTCACAGTACTTGACAGCCCCCCTTCGCCTGGGAGTTGTGCGTGCTGTCCACGTTGGCCAACGTCACCGTGGCGGCGCTTCCGGCCGCGCAAGGGGACGGACTCGGTGGGAACGGACCGGTGGGAACGGACCGGTGGGAATGGTGAGAAAAAACTTACAAAGAAATGGGATAAATAGTATAAAACCAACAAAAATGGAAGTATGAACCAAGAAGAATAGTGGATTTAAGATGATTTCACCATACACCAATAATTTCTGTATCTGTGCTTTTTATGGACATTAACTAATGATGTGGTGGCCCGGACTCTTAGCTAGTGGAATCATGGAAGTTAATGTCCAATACCTGAGGCGGAGATATTCCATGGTATAACTTAAGGATTATCCGTTGGTCGCAGCTAACCATCGACTGAAAAAACGAAAACGCCGGAGTCCAGCACCATCGTCTCCGTCAACAATGAGTATACCAATGGACATTAATGGACAATACCATTCTAAAAATATGTGGAAAATGATATGGCTGATATGGCTCTCAAAATGTACCGCTGTCACCAGAGTGAGAATGATCTCAGCATATTGAGGCAGGACAATGACGCCATCAAATCGGGCGCATGGACATAATTCAGTGTATCCTGCGACTTTAACTCAGTGGTTTGTAACCCATTAGTATCCCATTGGTCCAACTGGGGATGTTCCATAGCTGGATATTTTATATTAGCCACATACTAACTAGGATGCACCCCGACCGGTAGTTATATTAGTTATGTTGATTCGCCAAAAAAGGGTCATGCCAAAGTAGCGAAAACTGAACGACTTGGAGGGACTTTTCACCCCGGGCCTTTGATGATCAAACAACATATATGGGTGTGTCTGAAAATGGGCTATACCACAAAAACATACCAAAGCAACATATTTTGTGGCCGAGAACATGCTTAAAAAAACCACGGGCTTTTTCTTTGCATATCATAAACCAAAGCAACTTTATAAATCATAAACCGACCTTTCTTCGCATAGTTTGAACCTTTTCAATCGGTAAACCACGGACAGATGGTTTCGCACCCCCAAAAAGATGGCGAAATTATGATGAGAAAAGGCATGGCTGTTAAAGCAATGGGCCACTTTGGAGCAGAAAGAGGTACTTTTTTTTTGGGGAAAATGTGGCTCGATTCCGTTAAAAAAGAGACTTTTATTTTCTATGTAAAAACTCGAATATTTTTGTGTATCCGAAATGGTGTATACCGTACGGGAATGGCAACTAAAAAATGGGAAATGATGAGTAATCAATTATTATCAATTTGCCTATTTAGATTACTATGAGATAGATTACTATATTGATTAGTCATATGATATTTAGAGGTATTTCCATACTCATTTCCATAATATATTCATATCATTAATCATCATACTTAGAGCTGGACAGCTCCCGGCCCTGGACCACCCTGGGCCCCGGCTGGCACTGGGTGGAGTTGACCACCAAGCTGCCCAAGTAACAGGTGGTCACGATCTCCTTGGACCGAGACCCCAATTTCCGATGAATGTCATGGTGATGAAAAGTGGTGATTTGATGACTTACTTGTTTATGAATGGGATTATATATATATATATGTATATATATGTATATATATATGTGTATGTATATATATATATATGTATGTACATATATATATATGTATATATATATGTGTATATATATATTATATATATGTATGGTCCCTTTAGTTCAATGATTTACCAAGTAATAATAATAATTTCCATAGTTATGTAAGAAAATAAAAGGAGGTAATCTACATGCACTTGGACGTGCATTCCACTTAGTAAATGGTATATAACCATAGATAATCCCTATATAACTAGAATATCATATGGCCCTGACCCACAAAATGGAAGTAGGATATCCACATTTTCCCAAAGCCCCATACTTATGTGTGTTGGTTTATAACATCCCTCAACTAGTTCGATATATCTACCATAAACCATAGAATTCAATTGGGGGTTTCGGGGTTTCTTAAGTCATGGGGAATCACCAGTCGCCACCATGGCTTTCAATACTAAACCATGGTCATCCATGACTCGGAGGGTGACTGGGGGTACCCCCCAAGACTTAGGAGACCTGACCGCAGAATACCATCTTTTGGGGACAGTTTAAATCCCACCCACAAAAATGGTGATGACTTGGGGATGGCAAACATGGCATTGGGTTTTTAGCTTACTTAGTCAATGTGAAAATCACTGGGTCCCAAAGAATTGTTCGCACCAATCATATCCCATCTATCCCAAGTATTCTATATATATATATCTATATATACATAAAAGCTGTATTTCATGTTTATATCCCCTATGTTAGCTTACAGGAGGGTAAACTATTGTAATGGTAGTCACTGGTTTTTAAACTATCATTTGGAGATGTGGAACACCCGTTGTTTTCCAGGTCTTTTTTGTGTTTCTATCCTAGGCCCTAGAGGAAACAATGGTGTGAATTGAATTTTAATGTATCAATGGCGGATGTGGGGTTAGCATAACCAAAGGTGACCCCCTCTGCAAGGTGGTGCCACAATAACTGTTGGGTTGATGAATAGGGGTTATATCTATAGCTAGTATTCATGGGGATTAAAAACCAACATTCACATCACGTTTGGGTACCACCTTGTATAACAAATGGTTGAGATTTGCCCTTATCAGTGGTTGTCTCTGGTTATTGGGGGGTCACCCTCCTGAGTCACCTTATGGTTTTCTCGACACTGTATGATACGGTGACATTATATCTGCTTTTCCTCCCCGGGCTGCAAAGTCATGGGTTTCCAACATATCATGGTGAAGAAATCAAGTTTGCATGTATGCACACACACACACATATATATATAGAGTGGTACGCCACCAGGTCCCCCAAAATACGTGATTTTAAGCCTTTTTTTTGACTATTTGTTGTTTTTGTTTTTATCTTTTGATCATATGAAAGATCAAAGTTTCTTGTGAGATGTGTTGTTCTGCTTTCTTAATCCTTGGCTCTAGTCTTGGTTGCTTGCTTTTTGTACCTCTATTGTTTTTTGATAGGTGGTCTTAGTACATGAATGACAAAGTTCTTTGCCCAACAACATCTTGAAACATAGAGATTCATTGTGTCAGTAGGTACTTCATGTATATATTAATGTAAAGGTACGACCTAGGTATACAGCTATTGCAAAGACAGTATATATATATATATACATACATAGCACTTTGTATTTGCATTGGTGGTTTTTGATATTAGATTGCCAGGTCTCCTTTTGGTTGACATCATAGATCCAGTGGAACTCTTTTAGTCAATGAAAGTGCAAATTCCAATCTACTCTCCCTCCTCAAGTAGTTGCATTTTTTTTGGCATACTTCATGGTAACTTGCTGCAACAATGCACAAGCAAGGCAGCCATTCTATAGATACAGTTGTTTGGTGAGGTTGCTTAAGTGTTTCCTTTACTTGGTCTTATGCCCTTCTGGTTACCGTGATGAAGTTATACTGGCATAGTTTAAGTTTGCCCACATCCATGAATACATTTATGGTAATAAAATGTCTGCCATTATATTTGCAGTGACACAGCAAATTACCATGGAATATGCAGGTAAAAACGTCTTTTCTGAAGCAAGGGGGAAACTGAAATACCCCTGGAATTTGCCAACTCTTGTGGTCAACCGATATTTTAAGCAAAGATCTTTTACTGCATTGAAACCTGGAAGAATACCATTGCATATGCAGGAAAAATGTAGAAAACTTGTGTCTTTAAGGGCATAGATGACTTATATGCCACCCATTCCATAACTGTATGTACTATATAAGAAAAATGTATATATAACATATTTGCATTCTAAGTGCAAATGCAGCTTGGATGTGTTGACACAGCCAATGGCTATGGTATCTGCCAAAAAAAATATTGCTTTTATCACAAAATACCCTGTAGATATCAGTGTATGTTCGAAGCTGCCATTTCTACTGTATATAAACTGATACTGCACACTTGTGACAATGCGCTTGCATACTGGTTGAAACCATTCACCCTCTAAAGCACAAACAACCCTGAAACTTTTCATATAGTTTATAGATCAAAGAATTAAGAACAAGAGTGAGTATTGGTCCAAAGGATTGAAAAGGGACCCCTTTCCATATGAATGCAATCTGGGAGCTGCTACTTCCTAGTCCAATGTGTTGTGTCATAGCTGTTTTCTGTCAAGTTTTATAAACAGTCTTACCTCTTTTTAGGTGTTACTCATCCTTTCATAAAAGATTATAAAAGCACAGGCAAGCAATTATGGTAACAGGGTACCTGGATTAGATATGCAGTTGCATAGCAAATTACTGTGAAATATGCAGGAAAAACATATTTTTGGAGAAAGGGTAAGTTGGAGCTGCCCTTACCATGTGCCAACTCTTACGAGCAAAGTCAGTTGCAACCAAAGAGTCTTTATTGCAGTCAATACTGGAAGAATTCCTTTACATATGCAAGGTACATGTGGAAAATGTGTGTACGTATTGCTATGCGCTACTTATGTAGCATCCATATCATAGATGCATACAGTAGTACTACTACAAGGAAAATGCAAGTTCGTTAATGTATATAGGAGGGCTATATATAGAAGGGCTAGGAGTGGGGGGAAGCTCATAATAAGAAAGCTCCCTTTCCTTAGCCACCTCTCCCCTAAGGTATACACACACTATGTTTGTTGTCCCTCCTTCCTTTTCCCAGGGGATCTTCATGACTCTCTGGACATTCTTTGGCAACCTTTGGCAACCTGCCATCAGGGAGAGGCTATGTACATAGGAGGGCTATGAGAGGAAAAGCCCGATTTTTTTTTTCCTTGGCCACCTCTCCCCCTAAGGGAAGCAATATATATATATATACACACACTATGTTTTTTTTTCCTCCTTCCTTTCCCCTAGGAATCTTCATGACTCACTGGACATTCTTTGGCAACCTCTGAGGAAGTCTGACAATCTGTGTGGATCTCTAGCAAAACCATCACAGGTATATGAACATAAAGGATTGAACATGATGTAGCAAAAAACACTGCATTTCCAGAAACGTGGAAAAATGGGGACCTGACAGCGTTCCTTTCTGTATATATATATGTATGCATATATACAAAAATATCGTAAATTTAGATGATCATTCCATTTTGGGAAGATGGGGCCGAGAAAACTGCAAGGATCATTAGGACCTTCTCAAGGTGCATGACTTGAGTCGCCATCCGAAACCATGGCTTTCTTCTTATATGAAAAAGGAATCTTGTATAATGGGAAGATATAATATGATCATCTGCTGTTGCGGTATATTTGTATATCCAATCTTGTTGTATAATATGGCCCCATTATAGACTATTTCCCAACAAGACTATATAACCAGATTTGATATACACATATATAAAACCAACAAGATTGGAAAGCCTATGGGACCATAGCATCAGGCTGCAACTATTTAGATTGAAAATCGCATCCTTACATCATTAAATCATAAAGTAGTTAAGTTGGCATTTTTAAAAAAGAAAATCAAAGAGCTTTTATAAAGAAAACTGAACTTTACAATTTTATGATTTGACGGCTTTACGCTGCCCCTTGGTGGAATCTGAAAAACTAGGTCCGGGAAAGTCTTGTAGCATTGTGGTGCACACATTTCAGAGAGCGAGCGAAAGCTTAGACGCCTCTCGAACCGTGCGATGACGCCGGATGCTAAAGTCTTGGATTTTTGGCCGCACCTTAAGCTCTCCCTTTGCCTGCAGCACTTCCTTCAAAGCCATAGCCACCTCAAAATCGATGGACAACACCATTGTGCGAGGTCCGGCAGACAGAAAGCACGAGGTACCGAACGTTTTTACACCCCCCCACCCCAAAGCACATCACAGCACCCACTCCAAACACCAACGTGACATCATTAATATAAAGAAAAGAGAGGGCCTATGGGAACGACGCCTGGCCGTCTGGCTGGCACGGCCGAACCTTTTCTGCTTTGACATTTCTTTCTGTTGGCATCCTTGTCTGATGCTGCCGCTTTCTCTTGATCTGGCTCGCTCCTGACATCTCTGAATTTTGACAACCCTTCCTGTTGACAGCTCCGGAGCCGGAAACCTGACACACCCTCTCCTGACAAACTTCTTTCCCTACTCTCTTTACTTCCCTACTCTCTTGACTCCACTTTTCTTTTCCCTTCCTCACTCTCGACACTTCCCTACTCTCTTCATTTCCCCAGTCTATGAAAGCCTCTAGTCTTTTCGCTTCTCTATTCTTTTCGCTTCTCTATTCTTTTCACTCTTCATTTCCCCATTCTCTGCACTTCTCGACTCTTTTTGCTCTTCACTTCCCTACTCTCCTCATTCCCCTTTAGTGTTTAAAGAAGCGCCGTGGCAAACATGTGACATCGCTATGTATCCCTGAAAACGGCTTGGACTCCAAGAAAACACGTTTTTTCCCGAATGCGTAGCAAGGGTTCCCGTTTCACTCTGGGGGTCTGGGGGTTGAGGGTGTGTTCGCTCGACGTTGCGTTTGTGGTCGCAACCGTTCGCAACCGTTCGCAACCGTTCGCAACCGTTCGTGTGAGGACCGTATGGCCGTGCCTATGGTAAGTTCTGCAGAGGTGGTCTTTTTTGGAGGTTTCCAACGTTTCGTTGCTTCGTTTCGCGTGGCAGGCGTGGCACTTCGTGACATTCAGACGTGTTCTGTAACGTGTCGAAAGTCGTTTTGTGTGGCAGGCTCAATACTTTTGCGACATTTTCAGAAGATGTGTTGCATTTTTCGTGGCAGGCGCAGCACTTTCGACGTGTCCATCGTCATTTTTCGTGGCAGGCGCAGCACTTTGGACGTGTCGTGTTGCGTGTTTATTGCATATTGCAAATCGCATTGGCAGGGCTGCGTCAAGTGGCGACAAGGTGCAAATTCCGTGGCAAGCGTGGCATTTGGTGCGATGTGCTGAAAATTAACGGAAGCCTCGCACGAAACATTGATTTTGAGGTTGCAAATTTTCAGGTTCTAAGGAAAACTCGTAGGAAAACGTCGATTTTGAAGCTACAAAGTGTGAAAATTGGAGGATGTCTCGCACGAAATGCTCGTTTTGGTGCTCCCATCTGTCTCGTCTCGCGTCATTGGTTTTATGGTGGCTTCGCCGTGTCTATGGGGGAAGCTGCAAAACTTGTCCTTTTGTCATGTTGCCAACTGCGAAAATTGGAGGAAGTCTCGTACAAAATGCTGGTTTTTCTGCATCCACGTGTCTTGTCTCGAGTCGCTGGTTTTCCTGTGGCGTCGCCGCGTCTATGGGGGAAGCTGGAAAACCTCTCCTTTTCGAATGTTTCCACGCAGGTTGTCATGTCGTTTTGCGTGGCAGGCGTGGCGCTTTGTGACATTCCAAGCTGTTTGATAAAGTGTTGAAAATGTCAAAATTGGAGGAAGTTCGCACGAAATGCTCGTCTTTCCGCATCCATGCGTCTCGTCTCGAGTCTCTGGTTTTTCCTGTGGCGTTGTTGTGTCTATGGGGGAAGCCACAAAATCTCTCCTTTTCGAAGGTTTCCAAGCAGGTTGTCATGTCGTTTTGCGTATGCGTAGCAAGGGTTCCCGTTTCACTCTGGGGGTCTGGGGGTTGAGGGTGTGTTCGCTAGGCGTTGCGTTCACGGTCGCAACCGTCCGCAACCGTCCGCAACCGTCCGCAACCGTCCGTGTGAGGACCGTATGGCCGTGCCTATGGTAAGTGCTGCAGGGGTGGTCATTTTTGGAGGTTTCCAACGTTTCGTTGCTTCGTTTCGCGTGGCAGGCGTGGCACTTCGTGAACATTCAGTGTTCTTGTAAAGTGTCGAAAGTCGTTTTGTGTGGCAGGCGCAATACTTTTGCGACGTTTTCAGAAGATGTGTTGCATTTTTCGTGGCAGGCGCAGCACTTTGGACGTGTCCATCGTCATTTTTCGTGGCAGGCGCAGCACTTTAGACGTGTCGTGTTGCGTGTTTATTGCAAATCGCATTGGCAGGGCTGCGTCAAGTGGCGACAAGGTGCAAATTCCGTGGCAAGCGTGGCATTTGGTGCGATGTGCTGAAAATCGACGGAAGCCTCGCAAGAAACATTGATTTTGAGGTTGCAAATTTTCAGGTTCTAAGGAAAACTCGTAGGAAAACGTCGATTTTGAAGCTACAAAATGTGAAAATTGGAGGATGTCTCGCACGAAATGCTCGTTTTGGTGCTCCCACCTGTCTCGTCTCGCGTCATTGGTTTTATGGTGGCTTCGCCGTGTCTATTGGGGAAGCTGCAAAACTTGTCCTTTTGTCATGTTGCCAACTGTGAAAATTGGAGGAAGTCTCGTACAAAATGCTGGTTTTTCTGCATCCACGTGTCTTGTCTCGAGTCGCTGGTTTTCCTGTGGCGTCGCCGCGTCTATGGGGGAAGCTGGAAAACCTCTCCTTTTCGAATGTTTCCACGCAGGTTGTCATGTCGTTTTGCGTGGCAGGCGTGGCGCTTTGTGACATTCCAAGCTGTTTGATAACGTGTTGAAAATGTCAAAATTGGAGGAAGTTCGCACGAAATGCTCGTTTTTCTGCATCCATGCGTCTCGTCTCGAGTCTCTGGTTTTTCCTGTGGCGTTGTTGTGTCTAAGGGGGAAGCTCCGCACTCCACACTTTACACTCCTCACTCCTCACCTGAGACTTTACACTCCACACTTTACACTACACTCTGCACTTTCCACTCCTCACTCCTCACTCTACACTTTGCACTCCACACTCCACACTCTACACTTTACACTCCACACTCCACACTTTACACTACACACTCCTTACTTTACACTCCACACTTTCCACTCCACACTCCACACTCCACACTTTACACTCCACACTCCACACTTTACACTCCTCACTCCACACTTTACACTCGTCACTTTACACTCTACGCTCCACACTCTACACTTTACAATCTAGACTTTACACTCTACACTCCGCACTCCACACTCTACACTTTACACTCTACGCTCCACACTTTACATTTTACACTCCACACTCCACACTCTACACTTTCCACTCCACACTCCACATTCCACACTGAGACACTTTACACTCCACACTCCACACTTTACACTTTACACTCCTCAGTCCACACTCTACACTTTCCACTCCAGACTCCACACTCTACATTTTAACGCTCCACACTCCACACTTTACACTCCACACTCACACTTTACACTCCACACTTTACACTCCTCACTCCACACTTTACACTCCACACTCCTTACTTTACACTCCACACTTCACACTCCACACTTTCCACTCCACTCTCCACACTCCACACTTTACACTCCACACTTTACACTCCTCACTCCACACTTTACACTTCACACTCTATACTTTACACTCCACACTTTACACTCCACATTCCACACTTCACACTCTACAATTTACAAACTCTAAATCCTCACTTTACACTTTACACTTTACATTCCTCACTTTACACTCCACACTCCTCACTCCACACTTTACACTCCACACTCCACACTTTACACTACACTCTACACTTTACACTCCACACTCTACACTCCACACTTTACAGTCCACACTCCACACCCTACACACCACACTCTACACTTTCCACTCCACACTCCACACTCCACACGCTACACTCTACACTCCACACTCTACACTTTACACTCTACACATTACACTCTACACTTCACACTCTACAATCTACAAACTCCACACTTCTCACTCCACACTTTACACTCCTCACTTTACACTCCTCACTCCACACTCTACACTCCACACTTTCCACTCCACACTCTCCACTTTCCACTCCACACTCCGCACTCGACACTCCACACTTTACTGTACACTCCACACTCCACACTTTATACTTTACACTCCTAGCTCCACACTCCACACTTTACACTCCTCACTCCACACTTTACACACTCCACACTCCTTACTTTACACTCCACACTTCAACTCCACACTTTCCACTCCACACTCCACACTCCACACTTTACACTCCACACTCCACACTTTACACTCCACACTTTACACTCCTCACTCCACACTTTACACTCCACACTTCAACTCCACACTTTCGACTCCACACTCCACACTCCACACTTTACACTCCACACTCCACACTTTACACTCCTCACTCTACACTCCTCACTCCACACTTTACACTCCACACTTTACACTCCACACTCTACACTTTACACTCCACACTTTACACTCCACACTCCGCACTCTACACTTTAGACTCTACACTATATACTCTATACTCCACACTTTACACTTTACACTCCACGCTTTCCACTTTACACTCCTCACTCCACACTTTACACTCCACACTTTACACTCCACACTTTACACTCCACACTCTACAGTTTACACTCCACACTCCACACTTTACACTCCACACTCCACACTCCACACCCTACACACCACACTCTACACTTTCCACTCCACACTCCACACGCTACACTCCACACTCTACACTTTACACTCTACACTTTACACTCTACACTTCACACTCTACAATTTACAAACTCCACACTCCTCACTCCACACTTTACACTCCTCACTTTACACTCCACACTCCACACTTTGCACTTTACACTCCTCACTCCACACTCTACACTCTACACTCCACACTCCACACTCTGCACTCCACACTCTACACTTTACACTCCATACTCCACACTCTACACTTTACACTCCGCATTCTACACTTTACACACTCTACACTCCCCACTCCACACTTTACACTCCACACTCCTTACTTCACACTCCACACTCTACACTTTCCTCTCCACACTGCAGACCGGTAGCAAGGGAAAGATGCACAAGACTGTTCAAATAAACTATTGCAGAAAGGTATTGTGCGTGACTGCAAAACCATGTGTTTTGACATCTGTATCATTAACATACGTGTGAGCATTCGGGTTCGTGGGCTTCGAGAATCCTATTCAAATCGATGATTTAGGGGTATCCCTATTTTAGGAATCCCCCATATGTTTTCCTCGAATTTTTCCGACAAGCTCGCATTTTCAGAGATGTTGTTGCAAACATGACCAGGACTCCAGTTGGTCTATCAAGGACCCTCAGATGGGGTGTGAATTGTACAAGTTGGTGCGCCAGTTCGTGAACGCTAAGTTGGTGCAAATATAACTCCAATTTCACTATATTGTTTATGGTAGATATATCGAACTACTTACAGTGGTTTATAAACCAACAAACATCACTGCGGGGGACACCAAATTGTATCATGTTATTATGGTCCGGAAAGGATCTCCATGGCGGCAAGGGGCCCCAGAGTAGCCGCTGTTCACGTTGGAGCACTGTGTGCTGAAGCTGCCATCGTGGGCCAAAGCCTATCACAGGGTTTCACAGAAAAAAATGAGATAAATCCAATGAGAAAGCCACATCAAAACGATTAATAATACATATTTTTAAAAAACATTTTTTTCAACTGTGGCACTAACAATGGTAAATCCAATTATATCCAATGCAGGTTTCAGCCCTTATCGGGGATGGTTTAGTACTGGGTTACCACATTCTCTACTTACATGGTTATATAGTCATGTAGCTATCCACCTTGATTAATGGGAATTTCAGGATCCTAAAATGGAGGTGCTGTACCATATAAGATCATATTTTGTGGGATATTCCCTTACATAAGGCCTATATGGTAGTTCCTGAAATGGCCATTGACTTGATATAATTGTGGTTTTGTGGCTATGGATCCGCTGTGAATACAATCTTTAAGGGGATGCACATTCATTTACAAGCAAATTTTGGTGTGAACAGAAGGGGTACAGGATTTGGAACCACCCCCATAGTGCAATATTTATCCAAGGGTTGCTCTTTGCTTACTCAATCTCATGCTTCGATGGCGAAAAGCAACCTCCAAAAAAATAGAAGAGTTGACAGAGTCAAATCCCACCCCAAGAAGGGGACCCAAAAAAGAATGGATCCAGTAATAAACCATGGTTTTGCTTGTGGGGTGTTTATATTATAAAAGGGGAAGGGGTTACTAAACCAGGATGATATTGGATTTTGATCATCAACAAGGGTTACTGAACCAGCAATAATCGGATCTATGATATGGATTGTCCGAAACAACATATTTGCCCACAATAAACGGCTCATCTGCAGTAAAAAATATGTTGAAAACAGCAGAACCTGTTGGTTGCCTATTCTAAGCATTGGCAACATCCGCACACAACGCAGCGGTGGGCAGCAAACTTCTGCACCGCTGTTTTTTTCGCTTTTTTGGAATTCTCCTGCTGAGCAGGTGCGGCAACTACCCAGATGCGCAAGAACAGTTCTTCATGATCAACGCCTTCGATTCTGAAAAAACAATCCAAGACAGACTGAGAAATGGATGGCACAACATCACAGAAGTTCTCAAATTTGGGTTCTGAAGGATTCTAAAGCTTGGGGGTGATCTGCGATTTGTGCAATTGGATCCAACCAAAATGGCCTGCTGTGCTTCGCATCAGCTACCAAGGCGGCGGCTCCGACTTCTGTTCATGACGAGTGGAGGTCGTTAGCCACCGCGAGTTTTGAATACAATTCCTCAAAGCATCTCCAAGCCATATGCTTCCTGTCTCACTTTGAGATCTCTGAGATTGACTGGAATCCACGGGGTCACCACGATTGTTAGGTGTGTGGAGACTGTGGCTGGTCGCCGAAGCCATGTGCAATTCGAGCGTCATCCTCGCCACCATCTCCTCCAACTTGCGAAGTTGGTTCACCATCATCCTTTGCATCACGATCTTTGGGTCCAGCCTCGTGTTTTGCGGGGGGCCACATGGCGATGCCATAGATGCCACCGATGACACAGGTGGCACTGATGCCTTCTTCGCTGGGGGGAAAGACCTGAGTTCATGCTGCCCATGGGCAAAGTTGCAGGCTTGGCCTTTTCGGCAACGCCCTGTGTTCCCATACTCGTAGCAAAGACCTGTTGCTTGAAGACTTGGCTTTTCACACAGCTCACTCTCCGAGTGTGCAAATGGGCAGCCCATGCCATTGAAGCACTTGCGTGGGCCCAAGTACCTGCAATGAAACAATCACAGAGTCTTACATCTTGCAGTGGAAACTCACGCAACCCATTGAAACAAAATACAACCAAAAATGGCATTTTAATAAGGAACATGATGATGAATCATTCGATTGGGGCGTAGCCTATTTTCAGACAAAGCCAAATAACAAAATACCCAGGCACTAATTTTGTTGCTTTGATATCCAGCATCTTCGTTGGTTAGACCTCTTCAACCCCTATTCTTGTCGGCTAAATCAGTAAAATGTTCAATTCATCATCAGATTTTCCGTAAGAGAAGCAATATCCGTAAGAGAAGCAATATCCCCTGGTACATCCTGGTACTCTGTTGAATATAGACCATCCTCCATTTCGAGAAACATGTCCCAGCATGTCCCGGCTATAGATCTCCCATGTTTGAAAACTCGACCCAGGCACTTACACATCCGCGTGAACTTCAAAGCCTCCCGTGTTTCCTCGGAAGTCATTGGAACTGAAAAGACGCAAACCCCACCGACCAAACCGACCAAGCTCAATGGCTGCGGCAGAGAAAAATCGCACCCCTAAAGTGGAGGCGCCTGCCAGAAGGTCTATTTTTCAGGGATCAATTTTCACAAGAAAATATGGCCTTTGAAAAAGTACAGTAGCTCCATTTTGTCCTGAAATCCCATTGACCAAGGGCTCGGTGTTTTCTGAAATCCGATGACACTCGTGAATGTATGGGTATGGTGTCCCCAGATTCGGTAACTTTTTGGACCCAGTTCTTTTTTTGATCCTGATTCAACCAAGATTTGAGTATGGATGTTGCTTCTGGTTTTGCGAACCATTCATTTTTACTGAATATATAGTTAAATAAACTTCTTAAAACAATGGGTCGTATTCAATATGTTTGATGGTTGATCGTCAGGTTTCTCCTTGAACGAATTCATGAACAGTGTTTGGGGTATCCTCCATGTTTGGACATACCCACATTTAATCCAAAAAATGGCTGGTTACCCTCTATATTTGATGGTTTTCGACATTTTTTTGGAACCCATCAAGACATGGATAGAATTTGTAACCGAGTATAGTGCTTTCCAGGGATCGGGATCGTGGATCAGTTCACCGATGAGCCAATCTATCCCATGAAATCCGTTGTTAAATTCCAGTACATTCGCGATCCATTGCCATTAGAAAAATGATTTACCCCTGCTAACTGTGGTGAACCACCAATTTTTGATTCCGTTAATATCACTTTATATCAAACTATATCTGTTGGATCATGGTTTTGTGGGTATTGCCTGATAAAGTGGACCCCCCCCGTTGCTAGTTCCGTGCTTAAAATCAAATTGAACAACACATATTATGGCTGATATACTCCCATTATATCCATTTGAAACAATCATACCATCCCTAGATTTTCATTGAAAACCCATTATATACTCATTATCAATCACTATTGACCACTATCAAAGACTAGTTACACTATTCTCCCATGAAAACTCACAATTTGGTTCCCATTGAAACGTTTTTTTTCCGATTTCGCCATGGCCGGCGCCTGAGTGGCTGAGATCTGGCCGCTCATGCTGCCTACCGTGGCCTGAGCTGGTGAAAGCCATGGGGGTGGCCGCCATGGCCAAGCTGCCAGCCCCTTGTGACATTCACAGTTTGTGAACTGGAAAATTGCCATTTAGTTCGTTGATTTAGCTATTAAAAATGGTGGTTAAATTGCAAAAAATAAGAGAGATTCTTAGCTGGTGCGTTAGTAGATAATTCCATACCAAAAGATCTTTTGGATTAGTTTCTACCAATCTAAGATTGCCCTACCAATGGGGCTTTGTGACATGCCTTGCGACAATCCAAAACATTTCTCGGACTTGTAGATATTGAAGGCAATGATTCACGATAGGAAATTGATACCATCCTTGGCTTAAAATGTAGACTTATGGTGGATGTGTATCTTTCATGTTGGATGAAATTATAACAAAAAAACCTAACTGGTGGGGGGGGGGCCCTCGGGTGGGGCCACACAACTATAGAGTATGTTCCTGTTGGATTCCTTAGCTATGGTAGAAGACGTTGCACACATATTCTGAACAACAGTTCCAAACTGGAAAGAGGGGCAGGGAAAAACACCCCAATCGGGGATCAAATGTGGGATTCAAAATGCCACAGTATTCCACCAAGTATCAGCCGTTTTGGTGCTATCCTAAATCAAAACAAGAATTGTTTATCCCCAAGTTAAGCAACCATCTTGACATGATAAATTCCCAAATCATCCGACTTGGTTTGCGACTATTGCAACACCAAATATACCCAATGCTACACCACAAACTGGCAATTCCTTCTTACAAGGCCCCCTGTGAGGTATGACCCTGGCCAATTCTGAGATGGTACTGGCATTTGTGTCCAGCTAAGCACATGAAGGGGTAACAAGCAGCGTCCGTGCAAAAAAAATCCAAAGTAGATTTTCAATAACCAAAGTAAAACGCAATTACATACGGACAAAAATCTGTTTGGAATCACAAGGGCACACGCGCATAATCTATCTCTCTCTCAATATATATATAAATATAAATTCAAAAAAAGTAGATCAGTAAGTAAAAAATGGAATGAATATATATATATATATACACACCTATTCATGTTGATTCAATGTACTGGAGCAAACGCGTTGATGTAGGTAGATGAATGCACATAACATGTACAATTCGTAAGTACCAAATGAACATATACAATCATATATATATATAATTCTTTTTGTCTGCGCGCATGCATGTGTGACTGTGCATGAAAAAAATGACCGGACACATTTTAAAACCCCATGTTGTGTGTATACATATCTGCGCACAGAGCCCCGAAAGTGGCTGCAGTTGTCCCATCTAGCGCCCCCGGCTGCAGCCGCAGCGGTGCTTGCATCACAAGAACGCCTTGGCAGAAAAACGCGCAAGGTTGTAGCCACTGTGCGCCGTGACATGGTGAACACACTGGGGAAATATTTCCGAAATTGGATGGGTTTAAAGACCCAGGTGCATGGGGGGAGAATCGGTGCGTAGCTGAAAACAGGCTTGCCAAAGGATGCTAGAAGCACACCGGCAGCATTGCGCGGCATCACCCAAGCTAGTTGCATCTTCAAAAGCGTGTCGTCGCATCTGAGGGGCAACATGAGCGGGTATAGGCTGAAATTCTCCAGTCATGTTCGATGTGCATGGCTTTTTTTTTCGTATGCCATGCGCCCGCCTGACTCGCCGGTGTGGCAAAAAGCAAGACCTGAAACCTGATGCCTGGGTAAAATGATGAGCCGCTACTGTTGACACATGGGGTTATAATCCGACTTAGCACCAGTTAATGGCGCATAAAAGTTCTTGTTCCAGCAAAGAATCCGGTGGCAAGCGCTGGGGGCAATCTATGAGCTAAGGGCCGCGCAAGAAACCTGGACTGAAGGTAAATCGGAGGCAATATCCTAGCATGATGATTACCATGTGACCATACCAATTAGCATCGTTGCTATTTATTAAAGCGCTATGTTCCATAGTGTTCTTCTATCATCACTACCGGGCAAATTACGGATGTTGAGCGGAATGTTCTAGCTACATGACTACATGTTTGGCTAAAATCTACAATATTGCTGTGGCAATCTCTCTAAAATTTGTTGGTAATCGGCATGGTTGGAAAATATCTCTGGTATGAGGCAAGCCCACTGCCACAAACAATCCACCCAAAAAGAACCCAAAAAGGATTTTAATCTTTAGTTCCGACACGTGGATCCAGGGTCCAGATGTTGGATGACTGCATTGGATCAATTTTGATTGAACAAATGGATGACATGCAATGTGATCCCCCTGCTACACTCCTCAGTTCAGAACAAATATGGAGGCGAAAACGTGTGGCTTTGGTTGAGGACCTCATTTTTTGGGTTCAGCGGATGATATACCAGTTCCACATGTGTCATGGTTAGTTGCATGGGATTAAAGGGTTGTGGTCATCCCACCAAAAAGAATTGGACATCTGAATTTTCAGCAAGAGATCCCAAACACTGCTGAGGAGAACATCTGACCAGGACCTCATACCAGGACCTCTAAGAGAATGTCGCGGGAAAGAGGAGTTTGTGGACCTCAGTGCCCTGCTGTTTCCCTGGGTCGTCTTTTGAAGCTGGCCTGGTGCTTTTAGCCTCTATTCTTCCCAGGATCCCCACAAGATCTTCTCACAAGGACCTGTGCAGTACCTTGACCTCGAGTAGAATCTCATAAGACGTGATAGAAGAACCTGCCAGAGAGGATCTTGCAAGATCTTTTTGCAAGGACCTCCTGAGAGCATCCCAGAAGCGCTTTCAGACAAGCACCTTTATGTAGTAATAAATGACATCTTTAAGACCTTCATGCAAGGACCCCTGAGAGGATTTTGCTACAAGATCGTCTTACAAAGCCCGCTGCAAAATCTTGATCGAGATCTTCATAAGACCTCGAAGAGAATCTCACAAGTCGTCACTCACAAGATCGTCGTAGAAGGACCTGCTACATAGAGAAGACCATCCCACAAGAGCTTTCATAGGAGCACATTGAAAGCATGACATCTTCAAGGTCTTCATGCAAGGGCCTCTGAGAAGATTCCATCAGGATCTCCACAGGATCTTCCCACAAGGGCATCTACAAGACCATGCAAGGACCTCTCAGAGGATTTATTTCACCAGGATCTTCACAAGATCTTCTCCCAAGGACCTCTACAAAGACTCTAGTCAAGATCTTCATATAAGGACCTCTTAGAGCGCACTTTGAAACTCCCGCAAGATCGTCATAGAAGGTCTCGCGCAGAATCAAATGCTCTCTTTGCTGCGATCTCTGAAAAATCAGCTAGCATGAGCACTGCACCACAATGAGAGCTGCACAAATAGAGGAGAGGGTTCGGTGAGCGATATCACAGTTCGCACAGGGCCACAGCGAGAGCGATCTGACACGCACAAAGTGACCAGAGGGCTCGGCAAACGATATCAAAATTGGCATAGGGCCGCAACGAGAGCGAAACTCACGAGAGGGTTGCGCGAGCTCATGTGAGAATTTTCTCCAATTTACGCGCGTGCCATGACGAGTGAAAGTTGGAAACGTGAAAAACCATGATGTTTTACCTAGGTTCAGCCACTGTTTCGTCGAGGTCTAGTAGTGCGCCTAGCACGAAAAATGGGCCTAAGGCATCCCAAGTATTGCGCCCGCAACGCAACATGATCATCATGTACCAAATCGTAGTTTCACAAACGGAGAGTTTTAGAGCTTTCAAAGTGTCACAAACCACGAGGGAACACGGACATGCCACAAGGGAACTGGGGAACTTTTGTGCGAGGTGCAGACAAAACCCGGAGGCCAGATCGCGAACTCTGCACGAGCCCGGCTTTACCCTTACAGTATGAACCCCTCATGTAGAAACTCTGTTTGGGAACAAACATAGATTCACAATGGGTACAAAATATGAAGCCCTATTTTCAAATGGGCTGATAACCATCCCGGAACTCATGGGATCCGTGGTTTGGTATCAACATGTCGCTGAAAGTGGGAATAGCGAAATATGAGGTACCCTTTGGTAATCAAACGTGGCTAGCTGGAAAATCCCCGAACCAAATTAGAAGGTTTATTGAGAAAATCATCGAACTAAACGGAAGATTTTCCAGCAAGCCAGGTTTGATTACCGGAAGGGGGTCCTATCATCGAATCAGCATCCCGGAAACACTTTTCTTTCTAGGGACAACTATAACTTATTACGTATCCCAAGTCTGGGTATAGGTCAAAACTTAAGGGTCCTCGAATTTTGAGCTTCGGAATTCAGCATCCGTTTTGGGTTACCAACATTTCGACTGACACCCATTTATGGCAAGAAACTTGCTACCTTTCAAGTACCCACAGCCAAAGTTTACCCAGCAGCACTGTGGATGCAAATCCCTCTCAAAAATGTCTGGCTGGTAGTGGATGTTTCTGAATGCCAAAACATCCAAAGCTGGTTAAAGTGAAAATCAGCAAGAGCCCACCATTTCGAAATAAAATCAAATTCTATTATCATCATAGTTATACAAGCTATTTTAGGGTACCATTCGGGTACCAGGGTGTTGACCCAGCCCATTATATGTGGTAAATCCAAGGTGCAGAACTTGCCTAGTGGCTAAACTTTTGGGAGCCCCTGCTGTGTGATTTGACCCTTCGAAGATAGATGCAAATAAACATGCAAATTTCTTTCTTCTCCCTAATATTGAATGGCTCCGGAAGTGTTCGGGGATTCCTTCCGTTTTGCATTTCCTTCAAAGCTGGATTTCCTGTTCTGTCTGTTTTCCTTGCTACATTGCCGATCTTAGATGGCCTGCATTACATTTTCTTTGCTGGTTAGTTAAAACTACAATTTAAACCAAGAGATTATAGTACTAAAGTACCAATCCAAGGTTTGACCAAGCTGTTTGCAGCATTTTGAAGCTGGAAGCTGCCATTTCAACGGCATTTGCAACATTTTGGGGTTCGAACTGTTCATGTTGCATAGTATTTTGCAATTAGGGTTCACTTAGGGTTGGCTGAGGGTTTATTTGGGATAGGGCTTCTTCAGGGTTGGTACTAGGGTTGGTTTAGGTTTAAAGGACTTGTGTAAATTTTTAACGGATTGGTTTAGGGTTGATTTTGGGTTGGTTTAGGATTGCTTTTAAGCCTTTTAAAAGGTGCGGTTTCTACATGAGGACCCAAGAATGGATCCAGTACATCAAACCCAGGGTCTGATGTCGCATGGTGCTTCGTACCGCGTGGCCAGGTACTTTGCACGTCGTGGGCACCGACAAGCCAGGCACATAGGGCAGCCGTTGACGGGCTTGAGGTCGTTGTTGGTATCCAGGTACATGCTAAAGTGCAGCTGCCGGGAGACTTCTTGCGTATCTGCCTCCTTTCCTTGTTTGAATTCACCTAAGATGTTCCGCAGATGTGGCAATGGTGGCGACCTCATTCCAAAAAAAGGCAACTACTATAACATATATATATATATGTATGTGTATATATATATATATGTATGTATATATATATATGTATGTATATATATATATATGGTCATCATACGGCGGCCGCCGCCGTCCTTTTTGTTGGTTGAATCCCGCTCAAAAAAGGGTGGTAGCTCCAGTGAACTTGGTTTATAATTCAAACTATAGATAAACATAACCCCTTAAACCCGAGTGAAATTGGCGTTCTAAACCAATTTATCTAAAGGGAACCACCCTGTACAGCCACCATGGAGATGGGGTTGGGGATTGTCGTGGCTAGTCACAACGTATTTTGATTAAGCTGGACATGAATTCCGGCTAGCACATCGTGCTCCCATTGGAAATGGCCCGGTGTTTGGTGGGAGCTACAGACCACAAATTCATCATGGTAACCCAAAATTGCCATAGTAGGATTTTTTTGAGGGTTTCCTAAAGTAGGGGTACCCCTAAATCATCCATTTCTATAGGGTTTTCCAATATTTTTATCAACCAGCTATTGGGGTACCCCCATTGATGGAAACCTCCAAATCATCTTTCAAACTTAATTTTTCGCATCACCCAGCTATTGGGGATATACAGATACTTGAAATCTCCAACAGATACTTGTTTAAGTGATGTGATTCACAAATCTCCAAACCATGGGACATTTACCGTACGCCCTGCTCAGGACTTCAAAACCTGGATTCATCTGCCCATCCATGATCTGTTCAGCTGGTATGGACTTTATGAATGTGGCTCGTTTGTCTAGATCAACATGGATATATATATATGATATATGGATCTGTTCATCATTCTGAAGAACCCAAAAGATAGATTCTATACTCGCCGAAGTCTTGGGCTTTGTGCTGAACATCAATGATGTGTGATGAGAGCTATGCCTCGATAAGAATATATGTGAATTATTCAATATCCCATTGATATTCCACTATATCGCAGTGAAGTCATCATTTTGTAGTTTCATCCCGATCTCCAATCATTTTTAATGGTTACCCTCTGGTAAATTAACAGTTCGACCCTGAAAATCACCAACTTACAGTTGAAACACATCTTCCAACCCCGACGACTGCCAGGGCCTATGTGAATTTACTGGAGGGTAAACCAATTTTTTCCACTTCAAGCAGCATTTTGGGTGAACTCCCGTGCCCCCGGCCGCGCCGGAACAGGTCCGAGACACGGCGCGCAGGCGCTGACATCCGCAGAGAGGACCCCTGGCGACGCTGTTCTGGACAGTTGGTTTGTTGCAATGGGGGTTCTCTTTATGGGCAATTTGTACCAGGTGGTGCCCCCCAGTTATAATTTGCGAAAAAAAAGCAATTAACTATATTTACCAGTAGTACCGCACAAGGCGGTGGCGGAAGTTTCAGAAATAGGAAACCTATAGGAGAGGTTGGTTGTTGTGAATCACGGATGGCAGAGCGAATCCACTGATGGACCGAAAGGTGGTTGCAGTGGTCACCTCACTCGCAACTCCTGGATGTAGTGTGGTGTAGCGCAGTAGTTGTAGTTGTAGTTGTAGTTGCAGTTGTAGTTGTAGTGGCGTTGATGTTGTTGAAGTTGTAATGTAGTAGTAGTTGTAGCGTGGTAGTAGCGCAATTGAAATTGTAATTGAAGTTGTAATTGTCTTAATTGTAGTAATTGTAGTACTTGCACTAGTTCTAGGAGTTGGAGTTGTACTTGTAATTGTAGCTGTAGTTGTAGTGTAGTGTCGTGGCAATTGTTGCAGTAGTAGTAGTAGTGGTAGTGGTAGTGGTAGCGGTAGTGGTAGTGGTGGTGGTGGTAGTAGTAGCAGTAGTAGTAATAGTAGTAGTAGTAGTAGTAGTAGTAGCAGTAGCAGTAGCAGTAGTGTAGTTGAAGTTGTAGTTGTAGTTGCAGCTGTAGTTGCAGTTGTAATAGTTTTTGCAGTTGTAGTTGTCGTCGCAGTCGTAGTTGTAGTGGCACTTGTAATTGCAGTTGTAGTTGTAGTAATTGCAGTTGAGGTTGTAGTTGTAGTTGTAGTGTCGTTGAAGTTGTAGTTGTGGTTGTAGCTGTAGTTCTTGTAGTTGAAGTGTAGCTGAAGTTGTAGTTGTAGAGGTAGTGTAGTTGTAGTTGTAGTTGTAGTTGAAGTTGTAGTTGTAGTTGAAGTTGTAGTTGTAGTGTGGTGTAGTGCAGATGCAGTTGTCTATCTATCTGTCTATCTAGGTTTTTTCTAATAATTTGTCTTTCTGTCTACCTGTCTACCTACCTATCTATCTACCTATCTATCTACCCATCTATCTATCTATTTATCTACCTACCTACCTACCTATCTACCTATCTACCTATCTACCTATCTATCTATCGATCGATCTATCTATCTGCAAGTTTGAAAACGAAGCTATTCTGCGAGACTTCCTCAATTTTTGAACTTGACAACACCAAAAACGCAGCAATTCTGCGAGACTACTTTTTCGACATCTCAACTTCCAAAAGTGGTCCGAACCCGTCAGTTTTTTACACTTTTGACTTCGAAATGTGCTTCGCGCCACAACGGCGTGCAATTGTTCATCTCTCATCTGGCCAGCTGGCTCCGCACCCGCCGCTTTAGCGAGCCTACTTGTCGACCTTCCGGAGCCACACATCATTGGAAAAACACAGTGTTTCGCGACTTTCCTACCTTTTCGGGCACCTGGATCTTCTTTCTTCTGAGACTTTCTCTTTGTGATCTTCTTTCTTCTTCTCTTCTCTTCTCTTCTTTGACTCTTACCACCCCCGCTTTTCATCTGTCCATATTGTCGGAAGTTTGACTTCTAAACTTCCTTCGATCATTATATCACCTATTTAAACCATAGTGATTGGAGTTATAAAACAAATTAGCTATCTGGAGGGCACCACCTTGCACAATTTGTGTTCTCATTGTTAAAATACTGTTGTTTCTCTTTAGTGGTTGTAAATATCACCGGATTAATATACCACAGTTTGTCAATCGGGGGGCACTCATTTTGAGAACAACTTGTCGCTAGTTTGGGGGCAACACCTTCACGTCGTCGGGGTCTGTTAATCAAGGGTTGGCATTGCAACCATGATGTTTGTGGGGACATATCAACTGAGTTCACTGGAACTGCACCCACAAGTATACACATACCTCGCAATGCAAAAAATACACATTCTAATCTGGAACTTGGTTCGGAAGCCACATCTGCAGAGCTATCCTGAGAATAGTTATAGACTGCGGGGTTTAATTCAACCCCCAAATATTGTTCAAGTGGGAATGATCACAAGTGTCTAGGACGTAAACTACTCGAAATCCCCCCAGCCAATAGTAACTAGAGAATTATCCGCATATCGGCCGGGTAGAATGCTGTATCTTCAAATGGGTGGCGACAAATCTTGAAGGTTTGGTATCCGCAGAAAGCAAAGCTGTGAGCCAAACCACTTCTTTGGGTTTGCCTCAACCTTCTGAATGGCCAATTTTAGATACCCTGCAAAAAATAAATTCTTAGCTGGTTAGTGGATAACCCCATTGATACCAAAAGACTAAAGGATTAGTTCCTACCCATCTAAGATTGACCTTCTGAAGTGGGAACATGATTTTGGATTTAAGGCTTTTCAACATTTGACACAAACCCTCAGGGTTGAACCCCGAGACCAAACCTCTGGCAAAGATAGCAATGGAACATCCAGCATTTAGAGCTTAATTCCCAGCTATATACCTCCAGTTCGGGGATGTCCCAGCTAGCCATGTTTGATCGCCAGAGGGTATTTTCTATTCAATCCTAATATATGTCGATTATCAACCACTATCAACCGATTTTAACTGCTATTAACAAGTATTATTAACCAGTATTAATATTACTAACAATTATCAACCATTTATAACCATTATCAACCACTATCTCCTATTATTAACCATTGTCAACCACTATTAATCACTATTAACATCTATTAACCAGTATTCACCAGTATTTTCCTAGCTCTTTTTCTCTCCCAACGGTGACATTGGAGTTCCCCCATCGTTACCCATGGGGTTTCGCAAACCTCCGCTGCAGAGCACCGACAAGGAACCATCATGGCCAGGTGCTGCCTGGAAAGAGCCAGTTCAACTGGTTACCCTCTGGTAAACATACAAAAAACTATGGAACATCACCATTTTTAATGGGTAAATCCACTATAAATGGCAATTTTCAATAGCTATGTTAGTTTACTAGAGGGTAGAACATGGGTATAATTTGGATAACACAACAATAATCCCCCAGGAAAATCCACCATTTTTATAGGTGCTTTTTTTAAGCCGTTCCCAGACATGGATGGTAAGTTTATGGCATTGTTTTATCCACATTATAAATTATAGTGGATTATTATAGTGGAATCCATAACTATTAAAGTGGATTATTATAATGGACTATTATAATGGCATTATTATGGCATTGTTAAACATGATAGTGGATTATTATAATGGACTATTATAAGAAATTATTACTGTATGGGTGTGTCTGAAAATGGAAAGGTATACACCCATTTTCAGCTACTTTAATGAGGAATGTTTTTTTCTCAGCCACTAGATTTTGGGGTACCCTATTTTCACACAGACAAACCCATATCGGTATGGAATATTACGGTGTTTTGTTTTCAGTCCTGGGCTCATAATTTTTTGCTCAGCAAAAAGTGGGTAAAAAAAGGATGGCTGGTGAAAAATCCATCGCAAAGTTATTGTAAAAAAAGGATGGCTGGTGAAAAATCCATCGCAAAGGTATTGTAAAAAAAGGATGGCTGGTGAAAAATCCATCGCAAAGGTATTGTTTTAGTGGACTAAGTGGGTTACTGGTTGGTGGTTGAGCCCTACCCCTCTGAAAAATGATGGATTCAGTTGGGATGATGACATTCCCAACTGAATGGAAACAAACAAAAATGTTTGAAATCACCAGCCAGATTATAATGGATTATAATGAATTATATTGGATTATGATGGATATAAATATAAAGGTTGTATGAAAAGTGGATTGCAATGGATATAAATTGGATTAGAATGGGTTATTTTTTGGCTTTTCGATGTGTATATAATTTATAATGCTTCTCGCATTAAGACATACTTTTATGTTGTGGGACATCATCCAATTACTTTGCAGGAACAGGAGTGGCATACCTTATGCATGGCCAATCGAAGCAGAGATGCCCCGCAGCCGCAGCCGATATAGATATTTCAATATATTTCATGCATTCTAACTTGAACTCATCGATATTGTGTATATCATCATGACATTGTTTAACATCGTTTGGAACATATAGTCACAACAATGGGAACATTATTGAACATTTGGGCATATCGATAAGATCCGCCAGAAAGGGGGAGCGCGCCAGGGAATTAACACTTTTCCACCTCAACTACAATGCCATCTTCCGTCCTGGTGGCCCGACGATGACGATCAACAAGAACAACAGCAGCAACTACAGCAACAACAGCAACACGGACAACAACAATACAGACAAAGAAGACAAGAAACCACGTGGGGCATGACATGCCATGCACTGTTGCTTTGTGGGCCGGCCGGCTACAAGATGTGGCAAAGGTCGACAAGTATGAAAATGACAGTTTTCTTACGGGGACAGTAGGTATCATTTTTGGGGGCTTAGGGCAGGAAATTGCATGATCTTTATCATAAAAAATGGGGAGTTGACCTTCTAAAATTAGGGTTCAACGTGATTTATCGCTGATTCAAACATGAAAAATAAGGAATGATGTGCTGTACTCTATGGTAGATGCGGGTGTTCCATGCAACATTGGGGATTGAACCAAACTGAATGGACACCCAGTCCATATTTCGATTGATGGTCCCCTTCAAAATGCTCGAAATCAGCCAAGATCCGGATGTAACGATGAAAACTTGTGATTTTGCCAACGAATCATGGATAGCATTGGTCCAACGGGGAATTCCAAGCATTTGGCTATGGAAAGATCTCAATGGGGAAATGGTGTAAAAGAAAAACACAGATGGGCAATGAGAGGAAACATCCAATGGTGGGTTTAAGCAACAAGACTATGGGGATTTTTATGGGGTCGAATAGGGGTTTTAGAAGAATATAGAAGGATATAATTTGATATAATCCTATAGAATTCAGTTGATTTACTGTAATATTAAAAATCCATCCGATACTATACTAGAAACCACCAAACTGAATCCTATGGAATTGTAAATAAAGAAGGTCCTAAAGGTTGGGCGGTTGCCAGAACATTGAGGTTTACCGGTTTACCTATTACAATGGGAGAGATACAGCCAGAAACATAGGTTTAAAACAGAGTGTTGGCGACCAGATCATGGTTGAGAAAATAGCAATGTAGCATAATATTTGAACGTTTGATATTCGATCTATTTCAGGATGATACAAATTGATGCGTGAAAGAACTAGCCGTAGCTTCGATTTGCTTGAAGGACAAGTCCGCAGAGATTCCCCAGGTGAAACCAAATGGTGGAAGTTTCCGTTCTGTCTTTTATCATCACAAAGAACCTCACTCAAAGCCAGGACAGCTCAAATTGATTGGTCGTATAGAAACATGTTTAGTGATGTCATCTCCAGTATGTGCCCAAGATTTCCCAATTCTATATTCCCATGATATTCCCATCTCATGTGCTCAACCCAAGGGCATGTTTACCATCCAAGTCATCAGCATAGGGTACCCCTAAATCCACTGAAGCACCATTCTCCCCATATTTTCAATGGCACTTTAAGGGGATATTACCCCACAAGGTGGTGCCCCTGCAGTGATGTTTGTTGGTTGATAAACCCTATGAACTAGTTCGTTATATCTACCAAAAAACCATAGATTTCAGCCTTTTTTTAGGCGTTTCGGTTCACGCGAATTCGACTGGCACCATCCTGCATGCCATCAGGCTATCAGACCCAGGATCATCGTTCCAGGTACCCCGACAGAGTCGCAGTCCATGCTCACGGACTCCAGCGCTTGAAGCGTCTGCGTCAACAGCACCGGGCTCTGTACGCCCGTCCTCGAAGAACGCGTGGCGAACGTGGCGACGGGCTGAGTTTCAGGTGACGCCAACAATGGGTGGCTTAACATGGCTTAACCAAGGAAACATGGAGATTCCACTGAGATTTTGAGATGGTTTGATGGTTAGCAACAGTGAAGAGTTCACTCACAAGATAGGGTTTCTAGCTATTCCAGTGTTTGCCAAATGTGGCTATGACCGGTATATGAACCATTAAGACTAGTTAGTCCCATTTTTAAGTTCCAGATCGCAGTTTTATTTGGCTTTTACCCTAGTTGCCAAATATGTTTCTGCGAAAACGTGACCATTACAAACTCGGGAAAGTGATGATCTGCCATGAGCTTTTGGGGTATCCTATTTCCAAACAAAGGCAGGCCCCTCAATGGGTAGGATCAATGGGTAGCAGATGGTGTATCCAAGTTTGGGGGTTTCTACCATCTGAAATTGTGTGGAAAGACATGGTTGCCAAATGGAGAGAAATATACAGAAATACTCAACATCTTTAGACATGTGCGGACTGGTTTATACATGGCAATGCTTCAAAACGCACTGTTTTTTTTCCATTCTTTCTGGTGAAGTGGATAATTCAAGTGTCTTGGCGAAGACAGAAAACGTCACCACACACACACACACAAATCTCTGTGCATTGCCTTACCAAAAAAAAGTCCTGACAGTCCTGCACTCGCACAGAAGTATTCACCTGTCCTGCAGCTCACCTGAATAGAGCTGCTCAAATTCATACATCATTCATCGCAAAAGATGAGTTCGTACTAGTTAGTAACTATGCAGTTGGTCTATCTCATATTTTGACATATTTTTATGTTTAAATCTCAATTTTTGGTGGTGATTTTAGATCATATCCATCCCATCAGCCCCGGAATTGTTGATGAAATCCTCTTTTTGGTCGAATGTTTTCTTAGATATTTATGGCACCCATCCCATTCTCCCATCCACGTCGGCCCACGTCTCGCTTTGCAGCCCAAGAACAAGGCCACCACGAAGGTGTCACCCGAAGGACATGGTGCGGTGCTGCATGCTTCGGTCTGGCGGTGCTCTGGCTGTGCCCTTTTATTGAAAAATCTCTCTATTTACCCTAGGGTAAACTAACATAGATGTGGAAAACCCATGGTTTCCCTAGGAAAACAATCTACACATAGTGGATTTTCAGCATCTTAGTTTACCCCACGTTATATGGGTGTTTTATTGCAAAGTTGAGTTTATCTGGTAAAAAACAATTACTGTATATAGTAATAATATGCTACCAAGAATCTCCATCAATCAAAGAATCTGCTTTAAACATGAGTATCATCATCTGGTGGGTAATATGAGAGCTTTGTTGGAGATGTTTGGAGATGATTTTGGGCTTTTTGAATATAGACCGTCACCTTCCGAACTTCTTCAGAATTGGGCTTCAAGTTTCCTGCGAATCAATCCTGCAACTACCAGCTCGCTACGATCGCCAATCGCAGTATGGGTGCTGTAGCCCAGTCACCCCCTATCAAACCATGCTATACTTCAGAGGCCCCTACCATTCTTCTATATACCCTCTGGTAAACTAACATAGCTATTGAAAATGGCCATTTATAGTGCATTTATCCGTTAAAAATGGTGATTTTCCATAGTTTTTTGTATGTTTACCAGAGGGTAATCATTTGAGAATTTTGTCCCAAAATGGGGAGATTCAATCGCACCGCATGGCCAGAAACCGATAAATGATGATAAACATTCACCAGCCATAAGATTTTGGGGTAGCCCTGTTTCAAAAAAGGGCTAGTCTTAGGTAGCCTGCTAGCGATCCAATCTTGAGCCGGTAGTAAACATATCCATAAGAATGACAGAAGATTGGTGAGCAAGTACTTAGCAACTAGAAAATCAGTTGGTTTATAAAGAGATGGGGAACTCTTTTTTTCTTGTGAACAAACAATACACAGTTCCAAAGTTCTATGGACGCCAGTCATATGGCTTTCATCCTCTGAACCGTACCTAGATGGTTCCCAAAAAGGCCCCAAATTCTGCGAAACAAACTTGGCGGTTTCTGATTGTCATGATGCCAATGATCTTCTTGTGGATGACGAGAAATGATAACCAACCAGAAAACATGATTAATGGTTACCTAAACAAATCATGACATGCATCCTTCACTTTCACCAGCAGGACATGGGTCTTGGAAATGGGCAATTGCGCCTTGCCGTCAGACAAAAAACGATTGTGAACCTGGGGTCAGACTTCGGTCACTCTCGCTACTCCCTAAAGCGGATATGAAGACTATTTTCAGGTGCAAACATCTTTCAGAACCGTTATTTTTTCTGTGTGGTGTTTCCTTCATCAATTTCAGGTTCAACCCAAAATACACTCCACAAAAAACAGTAAACCTGCCAGATATGGACAATCCATCATTTCTCTCGACCAAGTCCGGGGAAACGCAATTTCCAGCTTCTCATGATCCGCATGAACTGGTACTTGTGTGTGTACTGCATTGTATACCCACTTAGTAATTACTTAACTAACTGCATTGAATTTCCAATCTAACTAGTTAGTATTCATCTAAATTTTCAACCTAATTCACTTGACCAGTTCGTACCCCCGCAGCCCATCTAAGTATACCCTACCTTCGACCCGTTTCGGCTTACCCCGTCGCGGTGCCTGGCAAGTGCAACCGCTCTTATCCAGTTGCAGCACCTCGACGGAGCTGGAATGGACCGATGGATGGGGCTTCTATCGAACAACTATCGAACTAGCACAAGGTGGTGCCCCCCCAGTTATAAATGGGTTATAATCCCATGAACTATAGATATATCACCTATAAACCATAGTTATTGGATTTATGAAATGATTACAAAGCAGTTTATAACTCCAATTTCACGTCATGGTTTATGGTAGATATGTCGCACTACTATTCCGTCATGGTTTTTGTTAACCAACGTTCACGTAACATTTGGGGGGTACCACTTTGTGGGGGTTCTATTTGGTGATCCCCAGTCGTCACCATGGTGAACACACATCGCTTGGAAATGTCTCCCAGATGGGCTACAGGTCATCCGAAAAACAAATGAGAATATACATTGCCAATCTTAGATGGACTACAAAAACATCAAGTTCTTGCTGGTTAGTAAATAAATAAATAAATATATATATATATAATATAGAGGTTTCCTAAGTCATGTGGGTACCCCAAATGGATGGTTTATTTCATGGACAAACCATATGGCTTTCCATTAGCAAGCCATTAGCAAGAGGTTAGTTGGTACCTTCCCAGCAAACTTCATCACGGTCCAGTTGAAGTGGTATGTTTGGAGCGGTGAATCAACCAATCTAAAGCAATTTTCTTCTGCTAGGACCCCTTTTTTGGCGGGTTTCCATAAATGGAGGTACCCCAATAGCTGGATGTTTTATAATGGAAAATCCATGAACATCCTAAAAGATAGATGATTTAGGGGTACCCCCATGACTATGGACATCTCCATATAAAGCTATAGTTGGTTAAACACCCGACGACCTACAGTTTAATGACGTCGACCATAAATCCTAGTCTGACTAGCTATGTTTACCAACATGCCAATCATTTGCAGTAAGAAACATGTAAGCAATGTTCAAAAGCCGCGGTCGTCCTTTTATACTGCTTGGTTCAGAATGTTTTTTTCCCCAGCTCATGGATTGTGCTAGTCCCGATGTTATCTTGGATAATATGCACATTGATCACAGGCATCATTATCCATAGGCATCATCTAGATATAATTATAGGCGTCTCCTATATATTGATCATAGGTATCATTATCACTATAATCAAGATATTCACCAGGCATCATTATCCATTAATCCATCAACCATCAACCCTTAGGTATCATCCAGGCATCATTGATCAGTTACCAGGCCTGGTTATGACTAACAGTTCGCCATGGGAAATTTCCATGGCCCTAATCGAAATAGATGGTTTACCGAACTTAATAGCATGGTGGATCTTTCCATGGCTATGTAACAGTCATAACCAGATGGTAATTCCGCAAGCCGTTGGAATTCAAGTCCCCTAACGCCTTGGGACGGTGCCAAAAATTGACAAAGGCTGCCATCAGCAATTGTGATACGCAAAAAGCTCAAGCAGAAATGTGTTGCTTCTTAATCTGGTTGGTGGTTGACCTACCCCTCTGAAAAATAGTATTCAGTTGGGATGATTATTCCCAATATATGGAAAAAACATGTTCCAAGCCACCGACCAGTAATGTTTTTCAATCTTGTATGCCTAAAAGATGCCTTTCAAAATTGACATGTTCTCAATTCTCATATGTTTGATAGTGACTCCCCCATTAAAACCCCGTTTTTCTTGATGTCTAAGTCCCATTAGCATCCCATCAGCAGGTATTGAACAAGTGGCTCGAGACCATTGGAGATGTTTGAGCCTTGTCCTAGGACATTTCCAGAGCTGAGATCCTGATCTTCGTCATGGACCGAACACCGGGGTCACCGCAGCACCGCAGATTCTGTGACGGCCAACCGAGGCGAATGTGTTTGTTGGTGAAATCCAACATGGAAGACACCTGGCTGGTGGTACGTGGTGTTTACCAATCCCCCGTGGTGTTTACCAATCCCCCATATACAAAAGTCATCTCAACCAGTCCATTTTGTATGATTGAAAGGTAATAAACATGTAAACCTCTCAATTAGAACCCATATTTTGTTAATTCGCTCACTTTTTTCTGTTGAAATCTCTTCTGAGGTCTCGACGGATAGCCATATCCCCTTTTGAGCCATGAAAAACAAATCTTTTTTCTCATCCCATGATATACTGGTTGGCTAAGAACGGTTTCCCGTTAATCATGGGTATCATAATCCCCAATAAATTAGGTAGGTTAATAACATTTAATAAGCCCCTATTTCATACTATATCAACAATGCTATGCTTAAATGATATTTCATCTCCCCATGTGGAAACCGCTGCCATCATTATGTCCTCAACAGTGTCTCAGCTCAGCACATCAGCCAAACATTGTACTTGGAAGTTGCCGGCCTGAAGTTGGAGAAACAGATCGAAGAATGGGGGGGGGTGGTAAGCAATGAATCCCCATTTTGACATAGGAAAGACACGGAAAATCGGAAAAACATGTAGAAGGTATTGCATCTTGGCAATCTTCGGCAATTTTTAGGGGGGTGAAGCCCGCCACGTTTGATTCATAGAGGGTACTGGGGAGTAACATGGTTTCCTGTAAGGTGTTGCCCCAGGTCGTGAACGCTAAGTTGGTGCAAATAAGTCCAATAAGCAGGGTTTGTGGTAGATATATCTATATTTACCATGGTTTACAAACCAACTTGTAACTGGGGGGTACCACCTTGTGTAAACTTTCATTGCTTTGGAGCCTCGCTATTCGATGAAGCAAATCATCAGCCGATGTTCAATTCTCTAAAACATGACTGACTTTTGCCTGGTAAATATTTCCAGTGGCAACATCATTCAATTCGAATTAAAGACGTATATAAAACTACAAGCTGGTGCCCCCCTCAGTTATAAGTTGGTTTATAACTCCCATTAAGTATAGTATAGATATACCCACTATAAACCTATAAACCCAAGTTATTAGATTTATAAAGCGACACAACCTCACTATGGGGCACCACCTTGTACCCTTCACTGGTGGGGTGAAACCCCAGGTGTTCAGCCACAAAAATTCCAGGGTGGATCTCTGTATTCCTGTCGAAAGATCCACAGTTCATAGCTGGTGAATGGACGAATTTTACAATTCATAGCAAGGAATTAGTATATACTACAAGGTGGTGCCCCAGGTCGTTAGCTAAGTTGGTTTGAACTCCAATAACTATAGTTTATAGTTGATATATCTGTAGTATTCTATAGTCAATGGGCTTATAACCAATTTATAACTAGGGGAGGCACCACCTTGTAGTTAGTATCAAACCAGTCGATTGAGCCAGTTAATCATGTGTGATTCACCCAATGCCATTGTCAACATCCCATTGTAGTAACCATTAGTGGATGATGACATATATCTGAGTAAATTTTAATATTTCACTAACCTGAAATAAGGCTATTTGAGGATGACTCCCCTTAGTAACCATACTTCCAAGCTTCGGTGGTAGTGAGGTCGTTATAATTTACCCAGATGAATGCGATCAAATGGGATAACTCGATAGCTCCCAAATGGGGACAAAGCCAAGTCGTTACTATAATTTAAATGGTTACTAAATATAAAACGAAATATGATATTGTAATAATCTTTCTTATATGAAATTACCATACTAAAAGAAATACCATTGCATCTGGTTATTTAACACAGCCATGGAAAATCCACCCATTTTTAATAGGTAAACCATCTATAAATGGGCCATCTATACCATGGCTATGTTAAATAACCAGAGGGTATATAATATATATTTTTTTCACCATTTGTATGGTATCTGGTTTTCACCATATATAATATACTAATAGAAATATATGCTTTCTCCACCTGGGAGCCCAGTTTCTCAGCTGCGGACGTAGTCGGAGTTGATGCTGGAGCAGGCTCTGGAAGTGACAGCTTCATGTGCCAGGTCCTGGTGCAGCGGTGCGGCCGTCTGAACGCTGGGTGAAAATGTGGGGTTAATAGTGGTTAATGGTGGTCCATGGTGGTTTTCATAGTGGTTAATGGTGGCATATATATATATACATATATATATACGTGTGTACACACACACACATATATATATATATGTGTGTATATATAAATATATATATATATATGTGTATATATATATACATATATGTACATATATATATATATATGTATATATATATATGTACATATTGGGGATATGACTGGACAGAAGTGGGTGTCATGGTAGATACCAATGGAATATGGACGGGGATGGGTGATGGGATGCTGATAAATGATGCTGAATATACCCTCAAGGTGGTGCCCCAGTGAGCTGTTCACGCTAAGTTGGTGCGTTCATAACTCGAATTTCACTATGGTTTATGTTAGATATATCTATACTTTCTATGGTTGATAAACTTATAACTGGGGGGCACCACCTTGCTCCAATAGTTCAATGTCGCAAGCTTGGAAATCCATGGAACACATATATAAATGGAGGTTTCTCGCGGGGAAAATCGATTTTCCATTGCAATGTTTGATCACCAGAGGATGAATAAACAATCCAGTCATATGCGGTATATACAAGGTGGGGCGCAATAGTTGGATCAGTTGGCTTATAACTTTAATAATTTGGGTTTATAGTAGATATATCTATACTCAATGGGGTTATAAAATGTTTTTGAATGAACACTTCCAACACATGTCAAGAGAAAAACAAACTTGTCCCAACCCACATACCGCATTTCAAGTCTCATACAGCTTCTGTAGCCAGTCGCGACACCAAGACAGCCAATCTTAGGAAACTTGTCTGGGTGCTGCAGCTTAGATGCACTCCTGTCGAAGCAACAAAAAATCCTGCTCCCATTCAAGCTCGTTGCCGGTAAATAAGCCTTGGATTCTGCCAGCCGCCCAAGTTGGCCCAGCTACAATGGGTTGAGTGACAGCTATCTAAGAGCAGATAGAGAGAGAGAGAGAGAGAGAAACCCACTAGACTCACAGCTTTCATCTCCACACTACCTCCAAGTACCTCCAAGTACCCATCCTTGTGAAACCAACTTAGGACTGGGGGGGGGGCACCACCTTGTACCGTATATATCTATGGTCTATTATTTGCTTACTAATTGGCATAAACCTACAGGAAGTCCTCGGAATGGAAAGTCATGCTGTGAACCCAATAATAAGTTACCCCGAATGTCACCGTAAATCGGTGGTAAAACACTCCCCAATTGGTAGGTTTATGGCGCTTGGTTTATCACATTACATTCTAAAGCACCGACAAAGCTTCGGAGGGAAACAGCAATATCATGCTGGGGTCGCCCATAGCACTTCAACATGCCCCAAGGCTTTGACAGTTCTTGATTGCCACTTGGGGTCTCAGCGAGGATGGTTGTAGTTCATGCTTTGAGACGTGTGGTCATGCGAGCCGAGGTCAACCTCCCATCTGGGCGGCTTGATCTCAACGGTTGTCCAGTGCTCATCGAAAATACATGCCTTTTTATCCATCAAGTTGGTAAACCCAACTTGAACTCCTGGGTGTATTCCTCACAGGGTGGTGCCCCAAGAATATTAGCCAAGTTGGCGAACATTTGCCTAGGTGAATTCTTTGGTGATATATCGAACTACCTACTGTAGTATTCATGGCCTTTATACACCAACATTCACATCGGGGCAGGTCGCAGATGGGCGGCAGGATCAAGTGCATCCCCCATCATTCATGGCGATCACCAAACAGTCACCAAATCGTTACCCCATGGAAATTGGAGCTACTGTACCTATGGACCATATATCATTTCCACGGAAAAACCATGCTTTTTCTGTCTCTTTCTGGGAATATTCCCTGAACTTTAGGCCTTCCACGTCCTCAGTGAGTGCCACGCTCTGCGTCACGTCGTACAAAGTGATGCTCACGCTGTTGCCCACTTCACATGGCAAGCCCCTGGGCGAGATTTCCGAAGGATATGTCATGGAATAATGGGGATACATATGGAACATCTACGGAATATATATATATATATGACATATATTGACATATATGGTGATCTAATATGATATGTAAAATTATATATACTGTATATATATATGATTTAACAACTAACACTAGGGATTTTTCATGGAATTTCAAATGGGGATATATCATGGATTACTGGGATATAGTTGTCCAACAAAATCTTCTAATGCAACAACCACCACATTTCGATGACTCGACTCACCGATTGGTTTTTTCGTCACCAGTGAGCCAAGTTTTTTCTGGGTGATCAGCTATAGAACTGGGGGGTCCCACAGCGTCATATTCGTCACCGACTTCCATATCATACCCTCTGGTAAACTAACAGTTTGCTATTGAAAATGACCAGAGAAATAGTGGATTTTCCCATTGAAAATGGTAATTTTCCACAGCTATGTTAGTTTACCAGAGGGTATCAAATACAGTAAACTCAAATAATCGTATGAACACAATCACATTGTATATGGACAATCCCCGGCTAATGGCACATGTTTGCTGGTTTATAAATCTTATTCACTCGTTCCTTATATCACCAACCCTAGTTAACCAAGTTATGTGTACCAACTTAGTTATCATCCATCACCTAGAAATCCATCCAAATCACAGGTTTTGTTGCTTAAATCATCCATTTCCATCAATTTTCCTATAAGTTTCCTATAGTTTCCGATTGCAAATGGGCAACATCACCTTGTGTTAATTTCCCACTTACTACAAGGTGGTGCCCCAGTTCGTTAGCTAAGTTGGTTTATAACTCCAATAACTATGGTTTATGGTAGATGTATTTATACTTAAAATGGTTTATAATGTTTATAAACAAACTTACCATCTGGTTATTGAACATAGCCATGGAAAATCCACCCATTTTTAAGAACGGTAAACCATCTATTTCTATGGACCATCTATACCATGGCTATGTTAGTCATAACCAGAGGGTACAACTAGGGGGGTACCGCCGCAACGTATTCCCACTTCCCACTTCGTGCATTTCCGCAACGTGGGATCCCAGACGTACAACCGGAGGCATCGGCAGAGAGGGAGCCGGTGGTGCATGTGGACACCACCTCAGAGGGGTGAAATCTATGCCCAAATGTGTGTTGGGATGGGGCAGTTATCCAAGTTACTATGGTGAGTTTTCTATCTGGAACTGCACTTCCAAGGTATGAAACATCCGGTGTTCTCTCATAGGGTTATGCATTAGATACCCAGTTACTAACCAGTGCAGCCAGTGAACGGAGGTTTTGTTTTGTTCATTCATATGCAATGACCCCACGAATCGCGGACATTCCATCACAAGGGGTGGCTATCAGTATCAACTATTGTTGAACCTGATTGACAATCATTCACCCTTATTAAACCGTACCATCTGGTTATTTAACATAAGTTCGGTAAGCCATCTATTTCTATGGACCATTTCCCATGGCTAGCCCTGTTAGTCATAACCAGAGGGTAACTCCAATAAATCCCAATAAATCCCAATAAATCTCATTAATTGGAGATTTTTAAAGATCTATTAACATCTATTAACCATTGAGTTTATCCAGTGAGGCCATGGTGGATTGATCCTCATGACATCCTTCGCGGACGCCGCGCTGCCGTCGCTGCCGCCTGGCTCTGAGACCCCCGCGTTGCCGTCCCAACCAGCGAGGTAGTTCACACAGGGCACGCTGAAGCTGTTGCCGTCGGCAATTTCCTGCAGTCTTGGCAATGTGCGAATGTATACATCATATTTATATATATATATACACTTCCATGTCTAAAAATGGTATGTATATATAATTGGCATTAGTTAGCTATACATTAATATACATTTATGTACCTGTATATATATATACACGTATATATGCACAAATAAATTTGTAAATCGTCAGGTAGATTCATACTATAACATCATCAATACACATATATCTATGTATCCATTCATCGCTCCATCCATCCATCTATATACTACACCTCAGATTGGTAAATAATCACCAAGCAATTCACCAAGCTCTCCCCACCTCCGTGGGAGTCACGGTATGTACCGAACCACCAAAAATGGCCTGGCGCTGAGGGAAAATCGAGGATTTTTATAATGGTTAATGGAGATTAATAGTGGTTAATCATGATTAGTAGTGGTTAAGAGTGATTCATAGTGGTTTATTAGTGATTCATAGTGGATAGTAGTTGATAATAGTGATTGATAGTTGTTAGTAGTGGCCCTAAAATGGAAGTTTTTATGCAAACATCAGCTATACATGGTGGTTCGTAATAAATGCTACTGTAATAGGGGCTGATATTGGACATATCATGAGATCCAATGGGATTTAGTGGAACATACCCTCTGGCAATGGGAAATACGCTGTAAATGAAGGTTTATAGCTGGGAAATTCATCTACGCATAGATAAATAGTTGATTTTCTATTGCCATGTTTGATTACCGATGGGTATATAGCTACTCTCCAAAAGCGAGACACGTAAATTCATTGCTATTTATGTAGAATCGTACTTTTCGGTCCAAGTTGTCTTGGCCAACTTTGTTTTTGTGCGTCTAAAGCTGTCTATAGTAAAGTTCTGC
>CAMXCT020000503.1:27500-150000 GCA_947184155.2 Cladocopium goreaui | reverse complement strand
GAGACACCCAGCTACCCTTTGTTGGAAGATCTGGAAATCCTTCTTTTCACCACATGGTTCAGTCTAATCCAACATCCTAAGAACCTGGCACCTGAGAAGATCTTGCCAATCAAGATGATAAAATATGATAATTAAATGTCAACCCCGGATGAGAATAAAAAATGGTTTACTAACGGGGTACCATCCAAATAGTGATAATACGGTACTTAATTGGTACCCTACCCCCCAAATAAACAGCCTATGGGGTCTATTATGCTTTATCAATCCAGGGTTGACATTAATATGGTAAACCCAATGCCATGAACCATCCCCAATAGTAAAAAATCATTGGAAAAACTAGGATACGAATGGGATAGTAACCAACCCATTTTTTCCAATCAAATTCTGTATGCTTCGAACCTAGGTGAGACGCCGACGCTTGCAAGTTTCAAAGACATCCGCAAGGCTGGCCCGTGGCTTTGCACGGCAGACCGAGGACAACAGCTGTCCGTCAGGCAAGACCAACCGAAGACTCTGGAGGGGAACTGTCAATTCACGCGCAATGCGCTTGTGAATATTCCAGGCAAGGTCGGATGGAGATAGATTCAAACATATCACTTCTTCCCCATTGAAACCAGAGCAAGTCAGCACCATGGCGTCATCTTGACGAACACAATCTAGTTGCAACACGCGGTCTCTACACTTGTCAGGACGCACATCTGAAACGTAGCAAGTCCCTGCTTTGGGAGTCAGAATTTCGAATTCATGCCCCTCACAGGTCACAGCAATGCCATCGCTTCTGAGCATGACTGTGTGAAATCCACCGGCAGAAACTTGGGTATATTTATGTCCGTCATTCAAAGGAGGTATGCTGCATTACCCATGCCAATTGTTTCCGCAAGCCACAGCATCGCCATCGCTTCTGACAAGTACTGAGTGAGAACCGCCCGCAGAAACTTGGATATATTCCAATCCGTCTTCGAGAGGTGGAATATTGCACTGGCCAGACTCATTCAGTCCGCAAGCCACAGCACTGCCATCACTTCTGAGAAGCACTGTGTGACGCATACCTGCCGACACTTGGGTATATGTAATATTGTCATCCAAAAGTGGAATGTTGCACTGACCAGAATCATTCCCTCCGCAAGCTACAGCAATGCCATCACTTCTGAGAAGTACTGTATGACCGGCGTTTGCAGAAACCTGAGTATATTTCACTCCGGCATCCAAAGAGGGAATGTCGCCCTGAACATCCTCGAATCGCAGAGCCACAGCAACGCCATCATTTCGAAGAAGTGCGGTGCAAGATCCGCCTGCAGACACCTAGATATATGTCAGTCCGTCCTTCAAGGGTGGAATGTCCCGTCCAAATTTTCCGAAGGTCACAGCTTTCCCATCACTTCTGAGAAGTACTGAATGGGTTGCACCTGCCGCCACCATTGGCACGAAGACGTATGTATGTATATGTATATGTATATATATGATATATATATATACATATACATATATATGTATATTTGGAACCAAATGGGGCCGAATGATTGAATCAAAATAGCTTCTCGGTTGAGATTCGCATCCTCGGCTATGTTTTGAACCATTCTCAGAACGTTCGGCTGGACGCTCATATCGCTCCGACAAGTGCGAAGATTCTACCGGACCCTAGAGTTCCTACAAATCATGCAACCAGAGCAAAGTTTTGTTTGATTACAACATGCTACATTAGTATACACAGATGGGATATCAAACAAAAAATGATATTAGACGAACAACTTTGGATTGCCAAGAATGAGTTTTTTTTCTAGCACCCTGGGGGAACAAGGCCAGAAACATTGCATTTTCTAGCAATCCAACATGGCAAACATGGCTACCTGTTGGGTTGAAATCCGTGGGATCGAAGAAACATTTCATGGGTTGTACTATTACTATATCAATGGTCATTTCAGGAACCTAAATTGGAGGTACCTACCATATAAATATGGCCTTATATGGTACTAACGTACCTCCATTTTAGGATCCTGGAATTCCCATTCACTATAGTTCATGGCTTTGCAAACTAAGATATTACTGGGGGTCTTTCCTTGTACAACAAATGGGAATCTCAGCCAAACAGGTTTTTCTGTCGCTAGAAAACGCAAACTCGGGCAGTATCAACAGTAGCATACCTGGACATTGGGCCAGCTAAGAAAGTGACGACAACATAATCAAACAGTAGGAATACGATCAGCAGTTGCCCCCCTGTGGACCTCTAGTTTTCAATCCATCATACCAGTGTCAGGTTTAGTGTTCACTGTGGATTAAAGACACCCCAAATGATCAAAACGGTGAGTAGCATTCAAAATTGGACTCATGACAATCCCCTCAGAAACAGTGCTTTTACAAGGCCAATCTTGAATACTAACCCAAACAGGTTTGACTTGTGAGGGTAATAAGCAATTCCATGTCTGGCAAAATATGAAAAAAAGGATGCATGCCTAATTGCCCATCTAGATTTCCCGGGAATTCTCCGTAATATCCTGATTATTTCACCACAATTGTTGTTTCAATTTCCTCACATCCAACTTGCTGCTCGCCCCAGAACTCCGAGAAATGGGGGCTGGTTCACGCAGGTTATAACTGGACTGTGGTCCACCACCAGACATGGGCCGCTGGGATCCCAAACGCATCGATAGAGAGCACTCCATAGCTACAAGAGAGCTGCACATTGCCTAAGGCTCCGCAAGGCTCCATCCAGTGCCGTAAGAAAAGTTCTTACGAAAACCAGGTTATAGTAGTGTACATGTCAAATAAATCCCCATCAAGTATAGATACATCATGTACCTACTATACATGGGACTTAACATCCCATATCTACTGATATCAGTTGGTTTATGCAAGGTGGTGCCCCAGTTCGTGAACGCTAAGTTGGTTTATGACTCCCATTTCACTATGGTTTATGGTAGATATGTCTATACTATTCCTATGGTTTATAAGCCAACAAACATACCTGGGGAGGCATCATCCTGTGACCCCCATATCTACCAACTTGCCTAACTAGGGCACCACCTGCTGGGGCTTGAAGCGGGCTGTTCATGACCCAATAGCAGAACAATAAACGATCTCAGATATAGTATAAACATGTATAAACTTTCGTATTCGAAAACTTGATGTTTCTTTCTTACTGGTATCTGTCTTTATTTACGACAATAAAATAACGGACCCAACAGTCCATTTGATGATTAAAAATCCCATTTTTCCCGAATGCGTAGCGAGGGTTCCCGTTTCACTCTGGGGGTCTGGGGGTTGAGGGTGTGTTCGCTCGCGGTTGCCCAACCGTCCGCAACTGTTCGCAACCCTGCGCAACCGTTCGCAACCGTCCGCGCGATCCCAGTATGGCCGTGCCCATAATAAGTTCTGCAAAAGGGGTCACTTTTGGAGGTTTCACATGTGGCGTTGCTTCGTTTCGCGTGGCATGCGTGGCACTTCGTGACATTCAAACGTGTTGGTAACGTGTCGAAAGTCGTTTTGTGTGGCAGGCGCAATACTTTGGTGTCGTTTTCACAAGATGAGTTGCAATTTTCGTGGCAGGCGCAGCACTTTGGACGTGTCCATTTCATTTTGCGTGGCAGGCGCAGTCTCGCGTATTTTTTGCGAATCGCATTGGCAGGGCGGCGTCAAGTGGCGACAAGGTGCAAATGGCATTTTATGAGATGTGATGAAAATTGACGGAAGCCTCGCACGAAACATCGCTTTTGAGGTAGCAAATTTTCAGGTTCTAAGGAAAACTCGTAGGAAAACAGCGATTTTGAAGCTACAAAGTGTCAAAATTGGAGGAGTCTCGCTGCTCGGTTTGATGCTCCCACGTGTCTCGTCTCGAGCTGTGGCCTCGCCGTGTCTATGGGGGAAGTGCAAAACCTCTCCTTTTCGAATGTTTCCAAGCAGGTTGTCATGTCGTTTTGCGTGGCAGGCGCGGCGCTTTGTGACATTCCAACCTCTTTGATAACGTGTCCAAAGTCGTTTTGTGTGGCAGGCGCAATACTCTGGTGTCGTTTTCACAAGATGAGTTGCAGTTTTCGTGGCAGGCGCAGCATTTTGGAGATCTCTGTCGTCATTTTGCGTGGCAGGCGCAGCACTCCACACTCCACCCTTTACACTTCACACTCGACACTTTACATCTCCACACTTTACACTCCACACTGCGCACTCCACACTTGACACTTTCCACCTTACACTTCACACTTCACACTTTACACTCCACACTTTACACTCCACACTTTACACTCTACACTTTACACTCTACGCTTCCCTTCCCACTCCACACTCCACACTCTACACTCCACATTCTACACTTTACACCCTACACTTTACACTCCGCACTCCATACTCGACACTTTACACTCTACACTTTACACTCCGCACTCTACACTTTGCACTCCACACTTTACACTCCACACTGTACACTCCACACTTTACTCCACACTGTACACCCTCCACTTTCCACTTCACACTTTACACTTTACGTCTCACATGTGCGATTTGGGTCGTGGAGGCTTGACTTTGTTGCAGTGCTGTTCGTACGGTTGCTGTGGTTTTACCAGTTTCTATTGTTGTGAAATTTGAACGGTTTGAACATTCTCATCTCCAACAGTTCGTTACAGAATAGGCAAAGAGGCCGCAAGCACTTGGGGAGTGTACAGGTGTTGCCGCTCAGTGATGTTTCCGGGCTGTTGTCGTGTTGCCAGTTTTGATGTTTCACCCAATTTGGTTCGCCAGATTTCTGTTGCCAGATTTTGGCTGTGCTCAGCTTCAAGAGTTCGATCAACATACACAGTTCGGGACAGAACATACGCAGATTTCTGAGGCACTCGAGTGAAACCGTTTCAAGCATGACGTTTTTAGAGTTAATGCAATTCAGTGATGTTTATAAGATTGCTGGGCTCGGCTGCAACAAATTTCGCACGCAGTCGACTGACATTGTTTCAAGCATGTGGGCTGTAGAGATGTTTGTGTTCAATGATGTTCATAGGGGTGGTGTTCTTTTATTGCTTTCTATTGTCACCAAAGTTGACAAAAATTGGCTGTGTTGAGGGCACCCAGCTGGTGACAAACATATGCAGAACTTGTACACACTTGAGCCACAGTGTTTGAAGCAACGTACGCAGAACTTGTACACACTTGAGCCACAGTGTTTGAAGCATAGTAGAGATATGGATGTTTGTCGACATGTGAGTGCAGGACGTGTGAGTGTGTGTGACGTGTGTGTGTGTGTGTCTGTGCATGACTGTGTTGTGTGTGTATTTTGAAGATGGCGAGCCGACCACGAGCGCTGCAATGGCGAAAGCTGGCGCGCACTGGCTGCTTGAAAGGGCGCGTCACACGGTATGTTGCTGCTGCGGCGCTGTGGCTTGTGGTGGCTTTCGGCTGCTGCTTGGCGATGCTGCTGCCGCTGACCACGCTTCTTGGTGTCATTGCTGCTGTGCTGCTGCCGAGCTTCCCGCGCTGTGTTCAGCTGAGACATGTACATGGTGTGCTGCGGCAAGAGATGTTGCTTTTGGAGTTTGTGCAACGTGTGCCATACTACTGCGTGGGAATCGCAAACCATGTTGACATCGCAGTGCCTGGGCTTCATGCAAAACAGCTGTTACTGCACACGGTGATTCGATTGCTTCTTGTAGTTTCAGGTTGTACATACTGTGAGGAGACAGTCTATCAAAGTTGTCTTTGCTTTCATTTTGAGCAGTGCCACAGTGGTCACTAGAAGCATTTCCATGTAATTACAACGTGCAAGTGGGGGATGACGGTGGCAGGATCTTGCTTTTTCTGTTGGATTGTATGTTTTGCCTCTGCGCACATAAGGTGTTATTTGGTATGGTGCTTGTTTTCGCGCGAATTTTGGGATTGCAAAAACTGTTTCAGAAAAGTGTTCTGCATGACTGCATTTCCATGTGTTTCGACATCTGTACCATTAACATACGTGTGAGCGTTGGGGTTCGTGGGCTGCATCTTGTTTTGTGCTTAAATCCACATGTCCTGCTGCTTCAATCCGCATCTTGGTTGATGATTTTCAGTGCAGACATGTACGATGGTTGATGGTTCAATCCCCATGTTGGATGATGAAAGTCATCGAATTTTGGCTATATTTTGCAACTTAAATCCTATTGTATCTTTAATTCACTGCGAATTTGATATTTCCTCCCTAAACTCTACTGTTTTTCCAACTCGTTGCAACATTTTGAATTTTCTTTATCGTTAAAGAGGTGTTAAATGTAGCCAGAAAGTACAATAACAAGAGTAGTATAGTTGGCCTAAAACCCTGATACTTTTCGTTACTAATATATCAACTCCCAACATAGTATATGTAGTTGGGTAACGTATTAAATCCCAATTTCGGCATGCTTTTGACCCTGACCCTACCAAAGACCACAGTGTGTCTGGGCTGCCCCAACCTCTTAGGGCCTTGCTGATGGGATTGCAACAAATTTGAGGAGGAGTGCGTACCATAGTAAAATAATTTTCTGTAAACACGCATAACAACATAACAATCCCCGATAATATATATCTATACCATACACACATATTTGGATGAACTTACATGAAGGACATGATCAGCTAGAAGATTTGAGAGCGAATTTCACATGAGGAAACCGTTACGGAATTGGGGATGTTCCAAGAAGAGCTACGTGAAAACCGTTAGATGTGGACAATGAAGCATCAAGCGGGTTTAATGAGCAATATTGAACGATCATATGGTAAACATGTGGAATACTATATTTGGGGATTCTGAGGAAACTTTGATGTTTTTTAGGTTTATGAGGGGATGCTCACCAACAATCGGCAAATATGTGAATGATCTGGTTGGTGGCTGACCTACCTCTCTGAAAAATTGATTTCGTCAGTTGGGAGGATGACATTCCCAACTGAATGGAAAGTCATGAAATTCATGTTCCAAACCACCGACCAGTGATGATATGCTTTGTCCTGTGAGGAAGGTGTGATCCGAATGCAATTTGGGGTGGAAACAACAAAGTAATGCAAGGTGCCCCCCAGTGATGTGAACGTTGGTTAACAAAAATCATAGGAATAGTACAGATATATCTACCATAAACCATAGTGAAATTGGAGTTATTTGCACCAACTTAGCGTTCACAAACTGGGGCACCACCTCAACTGGAGTTCTGGTCATGTTTGTATGCAACAACATCTCTGAAAATGCGAGCTTGTCAGAAAAAATAGAGGAACACATATTAGATTTAAAATATATAGGGAATCAAAAGGAACTATACTACCTGGTTACCTGGATCTAGCTGGGTCATTGATGTTACCTTTTAGGGATGGCTTACAGCACCTATTTATTGTACTTTTGGGGCTGGTTTATTCTTGGGTTTACCACATGAAACAAGATCCAGGAGGTTGAAGTGAGGGATTCGAGCGGGACACGATGGCCATCCCTTCAAAAATGCCCTGGTTCGTTGCCTGAAAATTTACGGTACACCAATCCTACAGTTTGGTATCCCTCATTTTGTGACACATGGCTGTGTCTGAAACTATACGTGGAAAATTTGATCACTTCCGGTGACCAAACATGGAAAAATGGACAATGATCCATAAAAAGATGGTTTTCCCACTGACATGCCAATTTATGAGGATCTCTCCTTGCCATGTTTGATTACCGGAGGATATATCTCACCAAATCCCAATCAACCTCATTATAGGTCCACTATCAATCACTATCAACAACTATCAACCACTATTAACCTCCATTACCATCTGGTTTTTTAACATAGCCATGGAACATCACCATTTTTAAGAACGGTAAACCATCTATAAATGGGCCATCTATACCAGGCTATGTTAAAAAACTCCAATAAATCCCAATAAATCCCATTAATTGGAGATTTTTAAAGATCTATTAACAACTATTAACCTCTATTAACCTCTATTCACCATTATTAACGACGATTTTCCAACATCGCCTGGTTCACATTGGCACAGCTTGCGGTCCCCGTGGAGCCATGCGAAACGATCTCCGACCTCAAAGCTACGCGGTCGACGTGACCGTTTTAGTGGTCCGGGGGAGGTCCGGGTGGGGTGGCTATCCAGCCGATTTATTGGATTTATTGGAGTTCATAAAAATTGGGATGTTGAATGTTTGACTCCAATTGGATTCATAAATCATGTTTATTGGGTTCTAATAGGATTTATTGATGTTTCTTTTTTCGTTTGCAAATTTAAGGGATGAATTGGATATTAACCAACAAAAAATGATGGGTTTAACCAACAACAATGAAGAGTTTGGGTTTAGTTTCACACATGCAGTCTGGGTATACCAGGGATATACAGGTTGCAATCGGGATATAATGCTTACATATGTATATACATCAGTATTATCCATGGGAACCATGGTATAATCCCTTACCCTTTTCATGGTGGATGTAGGGGATAAAAACTCATATTTGGGACCATAGAGTGAGGGTGTCTAATCTTAAGGGGGCGATCTATATTACTATATCAAATGGACATCAACCTCTTGGAAGTGATGTTAAATAACCCCAAACTTAGCAGCTGAAAGGAGGATCGATAACTGGTGAGTGGGTTTTCACCACTCCCCTGAAACAGGCGACCGTCTTGTTCCCTCAACCGGTTACCTGTAATGAGGCCATTGTCCTGTCACAGTGGGGCGTTGCCTTGCGAGTGCCCACAGCACACGGATCAAACCACCTTCCATCAATGAAAATGTCACAGTGACATTCATCTCACCATCACAGGCTTCGATTGTTTGCGTGTGGATTTGTAAACGCCGATGCTTTCCTGACCTCTGAAAAAGAACCGTGTGAATTCCTAGAGAGTGTTATTACGTAAGTTAAATTGTTCTATAATAATTCTCCAATATTATCTTAAACAACATCCATAGGTGATTCTCCATTGTCATGTTACCAAAAGGTGCTTGCTCCACAAGAGGGCGAGGCAAAAACCAGCAATTTTTCCATCGCTGACAGTAGGTTGGAGCAATGGGGATCCCAAACATGAACAGAATCAGGATGTTGATGCTGATACCCTCTGGTAAACATACAAAAAGCTATTGAAAATGGCCATTTCTAGTGGATTTTCCCATTAAAAATGATGATTTTCCATAGCTATGTGAGTTTACCAGAGGGTAGTTTCGTTTTTTGTGAACTTCGAACCAGGAATTCCATCCCATTTTGAGAATGCTGGTTGAATCACGCACCAGATCATCATCATAAATCCTCCCTGTAAAATTCCTCACCAGATCCGCAACAATTGGATCTGCTGGATCTGGAACCCCCAAACACGAACACAAAAAAAACAGATTCCCTTGATTGATTCCCCAGTCGTAGTGGATATCCCATTGAGAAAATAACGTTGATCATCTTCAGCAAGTCCAGGAATATTTCTGAAATCCCATGAAAAATCCCTATTGTTGATGGTTAAAAAAAATATATATATGTATATATGTATATATATATATATTATATATACTGGTTGGTGGTTGACCTACCCCTCTGAAAAATATGACTTCGTCAGTTGGGATGATGAAATTCCCAACTGAATGGAAAAATAACAGCCATGTTCCAAACCACCAACCAGTATATATATATAACCACTATTAACCACTATTAACCCACTATCAACCCACATTTTACCATATAGAAAAACCACCAACCAGTAATGTTTTCATGATCAGTATATATATATATATATTACCATTGTATTCCCATCAGTCTCACCACAAGCTGTCCACTGCGCCCAGAAGCAAAGTGCTCTGACCGCTGAAGCCCGACTTGGAAGCGCTGAAGCTGCTGCCTCCGGAAGCCAGGCAGGGAAGGTTACTGGGACAGTTTTAAGCATGGCCAATCAGCCAGAAATTTACCTATTTATAGTTGATTTACCTATTAAAATGGTGGTTACCCTGCAAAAAATGACAGATTCTTAGCTGGTGAACGTAGATAATCCCATTGATACCAAAAGACTAAAGGCTACCAATCTAAGATTGACCTAGTAAGCAGCCAAGAATGGGATCTTCAACAGGACAAACAGGACACATTTTTTAAGAATCAACAAACAACGTATGGGATGCTCATGGATTTTCACGAATTATGTATCCAAGTTTGACTCAACGAAATATTGGAAAGACAATTTCCAAGCTCAACATTCACAGAAGTCTTCCGCTTTTCCCTTTTCCGGATGTGTTTCATTGCCATTCTTATTTGGCCTTCAAAAAGTAGTGCTTTTTCTAGTCAGAAAAAACCCATCTCCATTTACTGCAGGAGATTAGTTAGCACAGGGATGTGCCCCCCAGTGATGTTTGTTGGTTTATCAACCACATTAACAGTACATACTATATGTGTATATATATATATACATACATCCACCACACATACACACACACACATATATATATATGTATATATATATATATATTTAAATGTATATATATATATAATACACACATCTACCATAAACCAGAGTTAACCTAGTTGATAAACCAACTTCATCAGTCTAAGGTTTCACCGCATCTCAGACATGCCTGCCAAGCAGTTCTTGGCTGTGCAGCCGGTATCGACGCCTGGGATTCAGCCGATGCAATCACCCACAAACATGACTGGTTGGTGGTTGACCTACCCTCTGGTAAACTAACATAACTATGGAAATCGCCATTTTTTTATAGGAAAACTCACTATAAATTGCCATTTTCAATAGCTATGTTAAATTACCAGATTGTACCCCTCTGAAAAATATGAGTTCGCCAGATTGGATCATCATCCCAACTATTGGGAAAAATAAAGCATGTTCCAAACCACCAACCAGATGAGAGAAGCAAAACAATAGGAGCCAAACACGATGAGACAGACGCAAAAACAAGAGGGTGTAGTCAACAAGAAAAAGGACATAATGACACAACCATCATTCTTGGTAGCTTCGAGGATCAACGACAGGTGAATGTCAGGAAGAGTGGTATCATGTTTGGGTGTTCCCCAATAAAAATATTGACCTGGATGTTGGCAATATCCCAATGATTGGTGTTATTGTCAACGACGCCCTTTGCGGAAAACTCAAGGATAATTGAAGATGCCCATCTGGTATATCATTTATAATCATTGAACCTACGGGTTGATAAGGAGCGTGAGCCCCTCAGCCAACCAAGGGGAACAGGACATCGTTTGTGTATATAACACCGCTCAAAAGATAGAAAAGTATAATCTGACAAACATCCTGATATAAACAACTTTTCTACCCTCCAGTAGCCTAACATAGCTATGGAACATGGACCATTTAGTTCGGTGCTTTACGTAATAAAACAGTGATGTTCCATAGCTATCTGAGTTTACCAGAGAGTAGCCCCCTTATATCCCATTAAACCAACGGGGTGGTGACTCCCCATCTACCTATATGTCTAGCATAAACGCCACCGTTAAGCTGCTGAACATTCCACCAACTTAGCTAACTTGGAGGGCATCACCTTGAAGGTTAGCTTAATCTCCCCTCATCCTGAGCCCATTTGAAACCGACTCATTTTTAGGATGATGCAACCCGCAGTTGGGTTTCAGGTGGGCTGCAGTTACCAGCAAATGTGACTCAAACTCAGGTGTACCAAATGATCAACACCCGATTTACAAACACTAGTCGGTGCAGCAGGTGAATCATGCCCAAATAATAATTTCATCTGCCACTACAATGGTACCTCCCGATGATTACCAGCGGTGCTAACGCCATGTTCGGTGTTTAAACGTGTCCAAACCATGTTGGTTTGCGCCTGGGTTGTCCTCACTATATGTAGTCTCACAATACCTGTCAAACTACATGGCATCATACAAACAATGATAAGTGTCCAACCGTGATTTATCAATTATATCCACATGCTATTGGTGCTAAATATCCATATGGATGATGGTTAAACACCTGGAATTGCCAAGCAACAGTCAGGCAACCATTCAATACTTTCATTTAATGGGTTAAACCCAAGATTGAATCTACATACATAGTAATTGAGTCACCATGAAATAACCAACCTAGGCCAGTGTTATTGAAACTGCCCCCAGAAGTATATTGCTGCAATACCACCATGATTACAGTATATTGATCATTGCATTGTAACCGAATTATATACCTATTATTTCCACATGAAATTGTTGATATAACATTAGCAGTGCTCAACTGCAAAAGTTAGTAACTATTACGTAGCAACGAACCCATTATCAACTAATTTTTACTGTTACTGTCAACCCATTGTCTCACTAACTTTGTCGTTGTTTTCAATAATTATAATTAGCACTTAACTATATTATATCATCACTAAGTTGCAATTACAGTATATCACAATTAAACTTTGAGTCATATCCCCTAATCACTACATCCTACAGTCAATTGTTTCATAACATCACTTGGTACATTAAATAATTCATTATTGCCCTTCATATCCCATTGTCACAGTATTCCATAATATTTCATAATATTCCGTAATACTTCATAATAGCCCATTATCACTATATTTACATCACTAGGTACACTAATCACTATATCATATCCCATAAACATATCATTCATGACTTGACAATAGTGATAACAAGATAGCTATAACAACAACTTGTATCACCACTATCTTAGATAGTTAGATGTTAACTACAGTTATACTATCTAAGGGGCCCCGCATTGCATCATTCATCACTTCACACTGCAGCGGGTGTCCCGGCTATAGGCCCCCAGAGCACCACAGGTCACTGTGACACTGCCCTCCTTAGGGAAGGCGCGAGCTCGCTTTTCGACAGCAAACAACAGAACAGCGGGATTTAATAGGGATCTAATAGGGATATAGATATGGATTTTCTTTTTTTTTTAAATATGGATTTATATGTGTTTTTCCCCACCTGCCAGGTGAGGGTTGTTAGATTTTATCAGAGCTGTTCTCTTCCTCCTCGACTAGCTCTCCTCCTCCTTCTCCTCCTCCTCCCCCTCCTCCTCCAGTTTCTCCTCGACCATGTCTGTATCAACTTCCACCTTCACCCGCTGGACCTCAACCTGGGACCTGCCCAGCTCAGTGTGCACCGCTGGACCTCAACCTGGGACCTTCCCAGCTCAGTGTGCAACGCTGGGCCTCAACCTGGGACCTGCCCAGCTCAGTGTGCACCGCTGGACCTCAACCTGGGGCCTTCCCAGCTCAGTGTGCACCGCTGGACCTCAACCTGGGACCTGCCCAGCTCAGTGTGCACCGCTGGACCTCAACCTGGGACCTTCCCACCTCAGTCTGCACCGCTGGACCTCAACCTGGGACCTGCCCAGCTCAGTGTGCACCGCTGGACCTCAACGGCCAGATAGAATGCCAGAAGATATGCCAGATAGAATGTCAGATAGAATGCCAGAAGATATGCCAGATAAAATGCCATGAGATATGCCAGATAGAATGCCAGAAGATATGCCAGATAAAATGTTAGAAGATATGCCAGAAAGAATGCCAGAAGGTATGCCAGAGAGAATGCCAGAAGATTTGCCAGATAGAAGGCCAGAAGATATGCCAGATAAAATGCCATAAGATATGCCAGACAGAGTGCCAGAAGATATGCCAGATAGAATGCCAGAAGGTATGCCAGATAGAATGCCAGATAAAATGTCAGATAGAATGCCAGAAGATATGCCAGATAAAGTGCCAGAATGTTTGCCAGATAGAATGCCATAAGATATGCCAGATAGAATGCCAGAAGATATGCCAGATAGAATGTCAGATAGAATGCCAGAAGGTATGCCAGATAAAGTGCCAGAATGTTTGCCAGATAGAACGCCAGAAGATTTGCCAGATAGAATGCCAGATAGAATGTCAGAAGATATGCCAGAAGATATGCCAGATAGGGTGCCAGAAGATATGCCAGATAAAATGCCAGAAGATATGCCAGATACAATGCCAGAAGGTATGCCAGATAGAATGTCAGAAGATATGCCAGAAGATATGCCAGATAGGGTGCCAGAATTTTTGCCAGATAGAACGCCAGAAGATTTGCCAGATAGAATGCCAGAAAGAATGTCAGAAGATATGCCAGAAGATATGCCAGATAGAGTGCCAGAAGACATGCCAGAACATATTGCAGAAGATATGCCAGGTAGAATGCCAGAAGATATGCCAGATAGAATGCCAGAAGATATGCCAGATAAAGTGCCAGAAGATATGTCAGATAGAATGCCAGAAGATTTGCCAGTAACAAAACGTATAGATGTCATGGTGGGGATAACTCGAAGTAAAGCATTTTTTTTTTAAAATATGGATTTATCCAATTTGTTTGAAAAAACACTTAATTCAGATTCAACCGCATCAGATTCCCATGTTTCCTGGAAAACCACACAATTCCTGCAAGGTGAGCCACTCACCTCCTAGTACCCAAAAAGATGCTGAGAACGAGTTCCTTCCATCGATTTTCCCATGAAGATCGTGGGGCTTTCCTGTAAAATTTCTAAACCAACCCATTTAAAAATGGCAAACGGATGATGTTCTTTTTTTTTCTCATTCCAAGTTTTCGTGACTTTTTCACATCTTTTTTGGGGGGTTGCTGTACAGGAGTGGGTTATTCCGAAGTCATTCCCATCAAGTCTAGGGGCAAATCCTGCAAAGGTTCCCACTAATCTTGAGAATATAAACATGGTACTGAAGACTTTGCTGACATTTTTGGCGCATCCTTTTTTTCAATTAATTCAGCCGTTTCATAGTTGGTGGTTTCGATTCTACTGTTTTCAAGCATGTGTTTCTGCAAATGCTTTCGAAAAACCACACATATCCACCATAGTATTGCTTTTTAGTGTGGGAAAACCAGCAACAAACCACCTCTAATTTACTGAGGCAAAGGCCCCCACAGTGATGTTTTGGTTTATAGCCCCATCTAATGCAACTATAGATGCATATAATATTATATTTATATATACATGCATAAATAAATAAATATAGATGTATATATATATATATATACATGCCGACCGCACGCTTTGTGGTGGCAGAGGTGGCTTTGGCATAAATCCCGTTCAATGAAGCCGGGAGAAGTCGCTGCACCCCCGGGTGGGTGAGTTGAGGGTAGCACGCTGCCGCTGCTCCAGCCGCACGCACTGACATGCATTCAGGAATGATCCCTGCAACGACAGGCAACCCCAACGGGCTGTAACGCAGCAAGCGCTCGAAGGTTCGCACTAGGCTTCGCTGTTCCACCATCCCACCGTCTCGTCTCGGGCAGCATGACAAATCAGGCGGTGTGAAAACATATGAGGTCACCATGTAGAATGATTCCTCTTCGAAAGCATACGAGAGGCGAATGTGCATGGACTCCAGTTTTGTGTTTACTTCCACCTTGTTTTTTTTGTACAGCGGCTCGCAGCTCACTGCTTTCCCTGAGACAACTCCCGCTATTCAGTGAGGATGTCGCAGCAAGCCGTCCCAAACCAATGAAGAGGTGATCGCCGGCTGCTTTGACAATAACATGTTTCAACTTACAGGTGTTTTAGCTTTGAAGCGAGTGGATTTGCTGCACATTTTGACGCTGAATGCAAAGAACCGACCCAAACTGAGCAAGTATAGTACCAGGCCATGGTGATTAACCACTATGGGGAGGTAATCGGTGCTGATTTTGCACACCGATAGTGGCTCAGAATTCAATCTGATAGGCCACAGCATGGAGCTCTGAGTGCCTCATGGAAAAGAAATATATACATGCATAAATAAATATATAAATATAAATGTATATATATATATATATATGTATACATACATGTATGTATGTATATATATATATAATATCATGGAATCCACCATAAATGCTACTTGAACTTTATATAATAAAAGACAACTTACCAAACATTTCGGGGTGCCCCTTCCTGTGATTCCATAGGCATCACAAAGCACCTTCTACCTGGGCCCCGGGCATAGGTTCCTGCAGTGAAGCTGGAACAATCCTCAGGTGAGCAGTGTTCAAAATCCCTCTATCATTCCATTTAATCCTGGTTGGTTTATGGGGATTACCGTATTGGATTATCATAATCCCCAATATATTGGGTAGTATAATTCTCTATAATCATCAACCAACCAGGGTTTTGAACACTGCTCGGGTGGACAAACCATGGTTTTTGAAGTGCTGGCTCGTCCAGTTGTCTCGTTTAAACAAGGCATCTGGTGAGGCGACTTGGTCACAAAAACCCAAGCAAGCATCATTTCACCAGCATGAATCATCATTTCTAGACCTCGAACCTAGATTTAACTATGAATTATCATGAATCACTTAACTCATCACCATTAATTAGCTGGTTGGTGGTTGACCTACCCCTCTGAAAAATATGAGTTCGTCAGTTGGGATGATTCTTCCCAATATACGGAAAAATAACAGCCATGTTCCAAACCACCAACCAGTAATCCCATTATTAATCCCATTCTGAATCCCATTATTAACCATCATTAACCATCTATATATATACACATCAGATCATCATTTCACCATCCTTTAACCATCGTTTCACCATGGCTTCGAAGCCCTCCGGGCTCCGTTTCACCTGGGTCCCCTGACGTAACTCCAGGTGCCCCCCTGCTGCACGCTGCTGGAAGGCTGGAGTGCCTGAAGGATGAAACATTGGAGTGGGGGAATACCCTCTGGTAAACTAACATAACTATGGAAAATCACCATTTTTAATGGGTGAATCCACTATCAATGGCCTTTTTCAATAGCTATGTTAGTTTACCAGAGGGTATGGAATAAACAAATGAATGTTCAATGGCAAAACATTGGAGATTTCCATGGGATTTCAAAGATGAAATACATTGGTCATGGATTTCACGGGATTTCATGTCTGAAGATGGGCGATTCAATGGAATTTCATAATGAATAATGGGGATTTCATGAGATTTAATGACTGAACATGGGGATTCAGTGAACCAACAACGCTCGGTCGTCCTGTAAACGCGCGCCGACAGACGCCGTCTGGTTTTTCACTTCTCATGGCAGCCAGGCGTTGTCTTTGTCAAGATTTCATCAATCTCTATGTCAGGCACTGATTGCCAAGCAGCAACAAGAGGAGGGAGCTTCACCCCAGCTGCTCGCAACAGCAAAATCAAGCACAGGCATGGCACCACTTGCGTCATGATGCAGCTGCCAGAAGATATGACAACGCATTTCATGTACAAAGTGAAAGCATGTTTGTTTGTGTCCTTCCCACATAAAAAACTCTTGTCAACAACATCGACATCCATGATCCAGAAAAATCTATTTCAGTGGACGCATATATTAACAACAAATAAACTAACTTATTTGTTCAGCGAGCCAAAAAGCACCAACAAACTCATTCTTCATCAAACAAAAAAAATAGAGAGAAAAACCGGAACCTTAAAAGCAGGGATATAGATAAATAAATAAATAAATAAACAAATAAATAAATATATGAATGAATAAATAAATATAAATAAATAAATAAATATATATATATAGTGTGTACATATATATATATATATCTGTGTGTGTGTGGAAGACCTAACCTAGCCCCCCCCTGTGCATGGACGTTACATCAACGTAGCACTGTGTAGCGGTGCCAGCGTGCAAGAACGTTACATCAACGTAGCATCACGTAGTTCCGCAAGCGTACATGGACGTTATTATCCTACCCCACCCCAACTCCGCGAAACACTGACGTACGTGGTAAAAATGCACAAAAACGCACTGTATGGGAAGTGCGTCCAAAAAAATGTGTGTTTTCAGGTCTACCGCGCCACCAACAAAGATGCCTTGGATGCCTTGTAGCGGTTTGAGACGGCTTTTTCCATCTACTTCCAGCAAATGAAGCGAATCCAAATGAGCAATCGGCAAAACCTCTGTCAACCATGATCTAAAGCCCTTCTAATAGTGGTAAATAGTGATTAACCCTTCCAATAGTGATCAATCATGGTTAATTCACCACTTTCAACCACTATTAACCATTATTAACCACTATTCTAGTTTGTTTCTATCATTATTAATGAACCGTTATTAAACCATTCTTAAAACTTAAACCATTATTGAACATTTATTAACCATTATTAAACCACGATTGAACCACAATTAACCACTCTTCTGGGATCATAGTGATGAATCCCTAGATTTATGGCTCCCAAAGTGCCACGAAATCGGCGCCTGGGTGTAACTCTCGACCGTGACCGTGTCTCCGCGATCTGGGGTCGAAAGTCCATGGATGATTGGATTAGACATGGATGTTTCCATAAATGTGGGTATCCCAAACTGGATGGTTTATAATATGGGTATGAGTCAAAACCTTGGTACCCTAGTGAACCACAAATAACTGGTAAATGGAAGTTCATCCCCCCAAATATAGCAAGATTGGTTTTGATACATCCCCATATGAAAATGGATGAGAGCTAGGGGATACCCCCATGACTTTGGAAACTATCTCAAACTGTTTAATAACCCAAAATATGGGAAGTTTCCATGGGAAGTACCCAATAGCTGGATGGTTTATTTCATAGATCCGAAAAGAAAATGATAAAACGCATGAGAACTAGGGGTGCCCCCCATGACTTTGGAAACCTCCATATGAGGATATCTAGGATAAGTCAACCAAAAATCGGCGAAACAACATGACCAATGTTTATCCCAAATCGACGGATAAGATTGAAGTGATGTGGAAGATTTCGCCGAAAAAAAACGACAGTTCGCAAACTGGAAAATCACCATTTCAATAAGAACAATTAACACATACAAACAAATAGGTCATGCATCTATTTCTATGCGCCGTTTTCCACAGCTTTGTCACATAACCGGAGGCTAAACGCTGCATTTTTTTTTCAACTTTCAATCGATTCTGGGAAAAGAGCAGAGTAGCTGGTTGCGGACACGACCAAAAATAAACGCGTCCAACCAGTTGTCGCTGAGGATGTCCGAGAGGATCTCCTGAACACGACGCTTCCAGCGCCGTCACCTTCTTGGAAGGAGGTTTCTTGGCAGCAGCTGGCTTCTTCTTGGCTTTCCTCTTCTTGTATGCCCAGGCGTTTGCCACCTGGCAGCAGCGCTTGAGCTGAAGCACAACTTACGGTGCCTGAGTGGGCGACACGCCCACGATGACGGTTGCGGGCAGGGCACAGGAGCAAAAGATACGTTGCCGCAGCGGCCAGGGGCGATGCCAAGTGACATGCAAACAGTTGAGAGAAACATGAAATCTAGTCCCAAAATAGATGGTTAAGCCTAATCCCAAAATGGAAGCTGTGGATTCTCGTTCAATTTATCCAAGGGTACCCTCTGGTAAACATACAAAAAACTATGGAAAGATCCACCATGCTATCAATTTGTAAATCCACTATAAATCACCATTTTCCATAGCTATCACCACTTTTTCCTAAGCATTGAAGAACTTCATCCCTTGGGCATGTTCCTGTCATCGCCCCGGAGGATCCCACAGATACAGAAGGTGAACTCAGTGGTTACCGAAGTGAACACCGTGGGATAATCCAAAAGGCTTGTCTAAAATTTCTCTCCTGATGTGGGCTTGTCTAAACACCTCGAAATCTGATGGCTTATCAACATTCCCCACTAAAAAAACACGGCAATGTTTTTTTGGGGGAATATGCATATATAGCCACTTTCTGAACAAAATCATCTCCGTTGTTCATGGGTACCTCTATCCATCGTAAAATCCCCGTTTTGGCTGCTTAGCATCTTTGACACTCATATATCCCAGGTCTGGACAAGCGAAAAAAATCAGATCGATCCCACTAAGTCAGCTACGGCGACGGTTGAATCCCCAGATGGTCCACGAAAATCGGAAAATTCCTATTGGTATCATCGATTTTGGTAGGACCAATTTTTCTGGTTGAGGTCCCAATTTTGGATTGACATGGATTGACTGCATCCCAATTTTCGATGGGCCACCAACCAAGCACTAAATCCATTTTAGTTGACATCTTTGCTGCTTAATTCCTGTTGCAGCACCTGCCTCTGAGGGAATATTCAAGTCACGAGTACCGGGAAATTATTCTACAAAGCGGTGGTGGTTAATTCCATATTTCTGATGGTCAGCTTACCTTTTCACTCCACGTCGTTGATGAATATTCCGTTCATATCCCAGTACACTAAATATCCTTCTGAACTTGTCGGTTCTTATACCCCCATTGACAAATCCCTGCTGGTTGTATCATGACCCCATGCTTCTCGGTTAAATCATCGGTCATTATTGTCAATCCACCATTGAATTCACATTCTTGTTGCTTGATTCGACATTTTTTTATTCTATGGATTTTTCGTTAATATTGCATCATATAAACATAAAATTATTGGTCTTATACCACCATTCTTGCTGGTTAATCCCATCAAAACCTTATTGTTTCTCTTGGTTACATCCACACAAAAAAAACCGTGTGCCACCAAGTTTACACCTCACTTTAATTTTTAGATCCCATCAAGTCCACATTTTCATAGGTATCCTTCCCCGAAGTAATATGGAGCCCTGCCTTTTTTTGCGGCTTTGAAGATTCATTTCCACTCAACTTTGGTGGTTTTCAGGGTCTATTTGAAACAGAGGGTGACTCTCTACAAGTTGGCGTCGCCCCAGTTGCAAGTTGGTTTATAAACTTCATTAACTAGTTCGAGATATCTGATATCTACCGCCCAACAGATCCACAAGGTTCGAAAAATAAAATTCATCGACTCAGCGAATCAGAGCCTACAATACCACACTGAGGCAAAAAAACATGAAACAACCCAATGATAATCTCAGGACTCCCCATTGTTGATGGTTAAACTCCATCTATCTATCTATCGGATCTATCTATCTGATCTATCCATCTGATCTATCTATCGGATCTATCTATCTGATCTATCCAACTGATCTATCCATCTGATCTATCCATCTGATCTATCCATCTGATCTATCCACCTGATCTATCCACCTGATCTATCTATCTGATCTATCCATCTGATGTATCCATCTGATCTATCCATCTGATCTATCCATCTGATCTTTCCATCTGATCTATCCATCTGATCTATCCATCTGATCTATCCACCTGATCTATCTACCTGATCTATCCATCTGATCTATCCATCTGATGTATCCATCTGATCTATCCATCTGATCTATCCATCTGATCTTTCCATCTGATCTATCCATCTGATCTATCCATCTGATCTATCCACCTGATCTATCTACCTGATCTATCCATCTGATCTATCCATCTGATCTATCCACCTGCTCTATCTATCTGATCTATCCATCTGATCTATCCATCTGATCTATCCATCTGATCTATCCATCTGATCTACCCATCTGATCTATCTATCTGATCTATCCATCTGATCTATCCATCTGGTCTATCCATCTGATCTATCCATCTGACCTATCCATCTGATCTATCCATCTGATCTATCTGTCTGATCTATCCATCTGATGTATCCATCTGATCTATCCACCTGATCTATCTATCTGATCTATCCATCTGATGTATCCATCTGATCTATCCATCTGATCTATCCATCTGATCTTTCCATCTGATCTATCCATCTGATCTATCCATTTGATCTATCCATCTGATCTATCCATCTGATCTATCCATCTGATCTATCCATCTGATCTATCCATCTGATCTATCTGTCTGATCTATCCATCTGATCTATCTATCTGATCTATCTATCGGATCTATCTATCTGATCTATCTATCGGATCTATCTATCTGTCTGTCTGTCTGTCTATCCACCCATCCCCGTTATATCCCCAGATCACCAGGGGGTAACTCCTATGGCCCGCACCTTGTCCGCTGGGTCGGCATCCAACCTCCATTTGGGTGCAGCCACTGGTTACGGCACCTCAGGCCCGGGATCTGGATGGGATGAATCATAGGGATTTATAGGAGATTTCTAGGGTTTCACATTGGGGATATTTTATGGGGATTTTTAGGGGTTTTTGATGGATTTTTTATTGGGGATATCATAGATATTTTGTGGAGTTTCATCGGGGTTTTTGATGGGAATTTCTTTCACAATCCTGAACTTTGAAGCTATTTCTTTTCGACGGAATCTTCAACTGTGAGTCGCAGATTTTCGGACAATTCCTGCGCTTTGAAGCGGTTTTGGTGAATCATCTTAGCTCCTGAAGTTGGCAACTTTTCTTATGACACATCTTTTCTGTAAATCGTTACCACATCACAACCGAAGAGGCTGATGTCACAGAAGAAACAGATGTCAAAGGTCGGAAGTGAAGACACAGAAACCTGCCTGGTTGGTGGAAACCCCACACATCCCAACGCATTCAGCAGCAAAATCATCCGAAATATGCATGAATATAAACCAACATATTTGAAACCACCATGTATCTTGCAAAAATGCAATTTGCATAGGGATGGCACCGATCTATTGGAAGAACCTGAGGTCTACCCAAGTTACCTTGCAGCATTCTAAATCGTCACCCCTTCAGCTGATACACTTGTTGGAATGATTTGAATTGACAAATGGTGGAAGTTACCCTCTGGTAAACTAACATAACTATGGAACATCACCATTTTTAATGGGAAAATCCACTATAAATGGCCATTCAATAGCTATGTTAAATTACCAGAGGGTAGTCGGAATTCTGACTGAAATAGATTCAACCACCATTTCCCCTGCAACTTGAGGTGCCTGACATTCTGATGCTTTGCTCGAGTTTTCTGAGGGTAAAACCAACTGATGGTCTAGTGCGGTACCCAAACATATCCCGGCAACTTGGACTCATTCCCAAACCTCAAAAATATATAAACACATCACTTTTGGTTGAAGGAGATGCTTCTTATATCACGATACTTGACCAAATACAACTTCCCAAATACCAAATCCCATCCAACGCCTTCTTGAACTCTCTTGCAACTTTCCCCCAAAATCAAGCTGTACTACTGTACACCTCGCAGGCGTCCCTTGAGCTGCCCCGCTCACGCTTCCAAAGTTGCAGGTCCTTGGGTTGTAATCCCATCCTCCCAATACGAAACACCCCCATTGTATGGTCCCAAATATGTGTAAATCCCTTACCCTCTGGTAAACTAACATATCTATGGAGAATCACCATTTTTAATGGGAAAACTCACTATAAATGGCCATTTTCAATAGCTATGTTAGTTTACCAAAGGGTATATCAGGCCATGGTTTCTGGGGGTGTTTACTGTGAATGGGGGAAGGGATGACATATATGACATAAGCAGTAGTACATAAGCGGCACACAATTTGTGATGCTGTGAAAATATTCCACATGTGCATTCCCAGATGCTGCAAACATCTGAAGACTATACAACATCTGGTTGGTGGTTTTAACCATCTTGAAAAATATGAGTTCGTCAATGGGAAGGATTATCCCATATATGAAATGGAAAAATAAAAGCCATGTTCCAAACCACCACTTTGTACCGCTTTGTGTATCGCACTGTCTTGGGTTGGGAAGACAGTGCTTTGACCGTTGTGACTCTTTGGTCAGGGTGGCAGCAAAGCCTGAATAACCGGACCTGGAGAAGAGGTCTCTTCAATCCGGCAAACATTGAAAAGGATCAACAGCGTAAACAACCAAGACCTGACACAGTGGCCGGCCCTGGCGGAAAAGGCAGTTGACACAAACCCCAAAAACTGGTAGAAGGGCATCAGAGCAGCAAGTACCCACACGGCACAACAAGACCCCATCATCATCATACCACTGTGAGAGCCATGCAGCTCAGGCCCACCCCCACATTCACCATCATCTCTCAGGCGCTTCCGCAACAAGCCACGTATATGAGAAGGCTGATTCTCAAACATAGCCTGGATGCACTGGTACTGGGTACTTTGGCCGTAAAGGTGTTGAGACTGGGCCTGCATCAGGGCCTGTAGATTCGAAACTTGTTGAGACTGATGGTGGGTGAACTCCAGAAACTGCCCGTCAATCTGTGTTTGGTTCTGCATCAACAGTAGTACCCGACCAATAGCAGAGAGCTCAAGGTTGATGTTCTCCTTCACAACTCCAGACCTGTCGACAAACCTATCAAGGTGTTGTGAAACGAACGGATCTCTGCATGCAGGGACAACGCATGTAAGCACCAAACCATGAACACGCTGAGACAGTGCAGCTCTAAGGTTGTTAGGAAGGGACATAGCACAAGGGTCTGCCCCTCCTTTCCGATCACCCAACTGGGAAAACGGCTGACATGAAAGTCCCGCACTCATCACCGCAGCATGATTACACTTGGACCACACTCCAGCGATCACCTGGGGACAGCCAGCATCACCGATCACATACTCACATCCTCCATGAACCTTGTGAAAGGTCACCATACGGGCACTAGAGTCAACAGCAACCATGGTTTGCACACCAACGGCATGAGCCCCATGTGTAGGACCATCCAACCCGCAGCAAGCATCGACCAGTTTGAAGAAGTCCTCCCAGGTATGCAGTGAGTGAAACAACACCTTAGTACCATCATCCACCTTCAGCAACGGAATAGAGAATTGCTGCACCAGGACAAAATCCAACAGAGTGAGCACATCAGGAACTCCATCCAAGAGGCCAGTAAACACCATACCAGTCCCATCGCGGACAGAGGACCAAGAGGCGCACAAGCACAGGATCAGAGACCACCATGACCATAGCAGAGAGCTACCTCCAGCGTCAACTTCAGCAAGATCCATGACGGTCCATGGCACAACACGGTGAACGGAACGCTCTACGATCTGCAGGGCACGGCCGCACCTGCTGGTAGGTGTAGAGCCCACGGCTGTTCCAAACCACCAACCAGACATGCTAAACCCAACGCCAGTAACCACCAATTTTGGAGGAACTCCAGGCCATTTATGGCAAGACTTGGGATGGCTTTTGGCAGTAGGTTCACCATATTACCCTCTGGTAAACATACAAAAACTATGGGAAAACACCATTTTGAATGGGACAATCAACTATAAATGGCAATTTTCAATAGCTTTTGTATGTTTACCAGAGGGTAATCCGAACATCTTGGTAGGTCATAACACCAATTTTCTGTGGCTTCACAAATGGTGTGTCCACATGGCTGATCAACGCAACTTGAAACGACTCAGGAACCGAGAACAAGGACGGAGGTACCTACCATATCTTACTGGTGCGTTTTACGAAGGGAATTTTCGGGAATGATCCCAGTCATCACTAGTAATGTCATCATCCCAGCAACCCCCAGCAACCCATCCATTCCCTACGTTTAGCACCAGTAAGATATATAAGGCCTTTGTATAAGGCTTATGTTTCCGGGAATATCTTCCCAAGTCATATGGCCTGAAATATGGTACGTAACAAGTAGCTCCATCTGTTGGATCCTGTTTTATTCCCATTGAAATTGCCAGTGATTCACAACCAATGGCCATGGCCATGGCAATGGTCTCAAGCTCCCTACCTGGGACGGTCCCGTGAATGTCATCAACAGATCATGGTCATCATACCGTCATTCTATGAAGAAAAACATGAACAAAGAAGTATTTTATCAATATTTATCAGTTATAAATTACAAACTCAGTAATCATCAACATATTGATTATTTTCATCTGCAGAATATACCCACACCTTGACCATTCAATTACTTGGTGTTTGACTTTACCTAGTAATTGGATTACAACCCTGTTTATAAGTGGACCATCACCCTACTTACACTGCATCAAGTGAATCTAACTCACTCACGATTCCGATAGAACCATCAAGTCGCCTCCATTTTCATCAATTTCTAAAAAAAAAATCCATGGATTTATCCAATGTCCAAACTCTTCCAGGGATTTACCCCATATTCCGCCCCAATTTTTCCAGGCATCAATCTACAAAAACCCTCTGGTAAACATACAAAACGCTATTAACAATTGCCATAGAAATAGTTGATTTTCCCATTCAAAATTCTTGATTTTCTATAGTTTTTTGTAGGTTTACCAGAAGGTATTTCCCATATTTTCGATGGGTTTTTTTTTCAACCCACCAGGCGCCCGGACAAGGTCACCTCCCCTGAAAACTCTTCGTTGATGCTGAAGCAGTTGGCCTCACCCAACCAGCAGGGGATTCATGGCTGGTTTGGTGGTAGTGAAACTACCGGCACTAATTGCTGGTTGGTGGGATTTATAGTGGTCAATAGTGGTTAATAGTGGTTAATAGATCTTTAAAAATCTCCAGTTAATGGGATTTATTGGGATTCATTGGGATTTATTGGGATTGAATTGGGATTAATTGCTGGTTTGGTGGTAGAGCCCTACCCCTCTGAAAAATGATGGATTTCGTCAGTTGGGGTGGTGAAATTCCCAACTGAATGGACATTCAAAAAAATCATGTTCCAAACCACCAACCAGATGGGACTTACTTGCAGCAACTTAGCCTACTCATCCATAGATAAATCACCATAAATTGGTTGCAACAACATCATTTTAAATCACCTAAATTTTCCTACGGGATGGTGCCCCCCCCAGTTATGTCAGTGTGTTGGTTTAGTTTCAGCCCATCTAAATACGTTTGTATCAGTATCGCACACTATTCACTAGTGTTAAATTATAGCTACCATCTGGTTATTTAACATAGCCATGGAAAATCCCTTATAAATGGAGGTTTTAATGGGAAAATCATCTATAAATGGGCCATCTTCCATGGCTATGTTAAATAACCAGAAATTATTTGCACCAACTTAGCTAATTTACGGGGGCCAACAGGCCCCATCAACATGATGATTTAACCAACTGTAGATATATTGTGACTGTAAGTCATCTAGGATACCACTATGGTTTTGGTGATTGTAACCATTAGTTCAATACAGGATGATGCCCTTCAGTGATGTGAATGTTGGTTTATAAAACCCGTCAACACCCGTTCATTATATCTGCCATAAACCCAATCGATTTCAGCAACTTTTTTGAGGCGTTTCGGTTCACGCGAACTCGTTTTACCGGGGGCCCCATCCTGTAGGAACATGATGATTTCACCATGATGCCATGGTACAATTGGCAATGGCAAAAAAAACGGGAACAACTTCACAACGATTGGTATTGTATTGTACTTGCACCATATCTTTTCTAAATATTGCTTTTTAGATGGGTATTGTCTTCGCCCATCGATGGCAAACAATTGAAGCGGTTTGCTACCATCCAATCCAAGTTTAACCAATCCACAAACAAAGACCCTCCAAAATCAAAAACCATGAGCGCACATGTTTAAATACCCTCCGGTAAACCGGCATCGATATGGAAAGCCACCGTTTCTATAGGCAAAACATCTATTTCTATGGGCAATTTTCCATGGCTATGTTGAATTACTAGAGGCTTAATTCACTTGAAACGTGAGAAAATGGACAGATAGGAGGCCATTGTAAAGCCGGAGGATCTACTTAAATATGCATCGGACTTACCACGTCCGTTGCCGCTGACATCTCCGTACTGGGGTTCTGGGTGGCTTTCATGGGGGATCCCCCATGGATGGTGAATGGAAAATCCTACATGGATTCCTACCGTCAGGGGATGCCACTTTGTTTCGCACTTAAATATCCCATCTGGTTGGTGGTTTTAAACATTTTTTATTTTCCATAATATATGGGATAATCCTTCCCATTGACTATACAACATCTGGTTGGTGGTATAAACATCTCGAAAAATGATGGACTTCGTCAATGGGGTTAGGATGACATCCCATATATGAAATGGAAAATAAACATGTTTGAAACCACCAGCCAGCCATGATATTTCCATGACATTCCCATTCTTTGTTTGCAACTGCCAAAAACTTTCGATGATTCAAGTTTGGATATCTTTCTTTCTGCTGGTAAGATTGCCGTTTTTTTTCTGTTAGTTGAATTTTGATTTCTGTTGGTTAAGCCACTTTTTTGTTGGTATTGATATAGCCGCTATTTCCCACTATATCCAGACATTTCCCATTATATCAAGATATTTCCCATGTTCCCACGATATTTTCATCATATCCAGATATCAATCACTATGAATAGCCTCTGGCAATCAAACATGGCAATGGAAAAAAACACACCATTTCGGGTACGTGGGGAGCGTGAAAGCGAGTCGAAAATGGGATGTTTTCCACTTTCCATGCTGCGCGAGGGAACGGTCTTGCAAATCAGTGTCGAAGGTCTTGTCAAACAATGTCCTAGCCTGGTCATCAGGGTATGGGTCAAAAGTGATCCCACGAATTTGCATGATTAAAAAACTAAGATCTATGGTTCTTTCAGGTCTTTAATTTTGACAAATACCCATCAGAGCACAGGGTGTAGCCTCGGGGTAATTCTTCGAGAATTGTGGCCACTTGGAGTGTGATCGAGGCTTTGCGCTCGAAACGAACTACAACTAATTGCACAACCATAGAGTTTCCAGGAATTGCTACAAGGGATTTCCCGTTAGCCACGCGACGGGAAGCTGTTTCCCATCAAATCCACATCAATCACTATCTCTATCAACCATTCCTACCCCTTTTTACATCTATCAATGCCACTTTTAACCACAATTAACCCAACCATCAACCGGAGGGTTTTTTTGGATACATCCCACAGAGGCTGGGACCGTCCAAGTGTTGCCATGTGCCTCCTGGAGGTGAGATGATTTTTCGACCACCGTGCCCCAAATCGTGAAAACAACAAGGAACAAGCGCCTGTGAAACCAAAACCCATGGGGAAAATGGTGATGTAACATGAGTTAACCAACAACAAATGGTGATTCATGGATGGACGAGTTAGCATTTATGTGGATATATGGATATCATTGGGATATTATATGGATGAGTTGGCTAAGTTGACGCCAGAAACTCCAATAACTCAGGGGTTTAGGGGGTTATATCGAACTACAGTAGATGGACAAAATATTCAAACCCTGTAGCGCGCACTATGTTGAACCCCCGCACCCCCAAATCTCAATGTTTCAGCGCGCTTGTTGCCAAAAGTGCTGTTAGGGGTTTGATTTTTTCCGTCCATTGGGGCTAATGCACTTCAGGTTACATTAATATAGAACTTTGGGATCGAGGGGGTTGCACCGGATAGAAGGGGTTTGAATATTTCGTCCATCTACGGTAGTTCATGGGGATTCTAAGCCAACATTCACATAACTACCACAGGATGTGGGTTCCTCAAAATATGGACATCATAGGGATATTCAATTGGGATTTACTTGGATTTATTGGAATTTATTGGGATTTACATGGATATTCATATGTGCAACTACCCTCTGGTAATTTCACATAGCTATTTCAACATAACCTCTTCGAATCGGTGAAAAGAATCAACCTACTGCATATGCGTCATTTTAGCGTCGCGCGGCTCGAATTCTCGGTAACACATGGGGGTAGCCCCATAGCTGGATGGTTTATTTCAGGGAAAATCCTGGCTATAAATGGTCTATAAATGGATGAGAACTAGGGGTAGCCCCATTTTAGGAAACCCCCACATCTGGTATCTTCTCCAACGCAAGATGACATCAGAGCTTTCATCCAAACTTTCCAGTTGCTAAATGACCAGAGGATAACTTGATCTACTACCAACCTAAAACTAATGGTCATATCAACATAACTTAACATAACTGATTGCCAGGATATTCATATGTATCAACTACTTCTTACAGTAATTGTGTTCATAGCATTGTATATTCATAATTAAAAGACTAACTATATCATCCACTAAGCTTGAATGACCCCACAATGAAATATACGATAAAAATATGTGTATCTGGGTCAGATTCATAGCCTGTCATTCCATGTGGGAATTCAAACTTGCTGTTCTTTTTCTTATTCCTGAACAAACCCAATGCACATATGAATATTGTGGCACATATGTATAATATGTAATACATATGTATAATATGCAATCATATGTATAATATGTAATAAATATGTATATATATATAATACACACATATATATATATATATACATCTGCACTAAAATGGGAAGATGTTTATTCCAGTATGGCTAAGCTCCAAAACTCTTGCTGCTTCTTTCCCGATGGTTTTCATCCCCTGATCTGCAGGACTCCGATTCCTGACTGCTGGGCGACAGGCTGGCACTTCGCCAACCAACAGCCACCTGGCATCGACGATGTCGACGATGCGCACACGTTTTTTCGCAGAGAACAAGTTGATTTACCCATTAACAATGGTGATTTTCCATAGTAAATATAGATATATCTACCATCAACCATGAATCCAATAATGTCCTTTTGGTAAAAATAGAGGGGCGGTAGCAAACAAACCCTTCTATTTTCATCAGCCAACGGGAAAAGGACACTCCCAAATCAGCGCCGATCTCAGCTAAGCAACCACGGGTTTGCTTCGTCTTCTCCCGCCACAATTGCAAAATGAAGCGGGCTTGAAATTGTCCGAGAATATGAGCGTGGGGTGCGAAGCATGGATATGGTATATGAAACATATACCCCATGAATATGAATGTCCAACGGGAATGGTTTCAGGAGGGTTTATATTGGGGGGTACAGCAACAGTGTGCAAAAAAAAGGCAAAACTACACTCAGAAAATGACGAATCTCGGCCACCACGACTGGAGAAAATGTGGTATCAAGTAGTTTTCAGCAACCAAGAAGGTGAGAAAACACCTCAATAAAACTAACATCACCTTCTTAGGTTACCTCCAGTCCATATCCAATGTAGTTAGGAGATATCAAGAGTTGGGGTAAGATACGGACTGGATAACATCATACCCCAACTTTTGAATATAGGTCACAGCAGATCTGAATTTGGTAACTGCAAAGGTGGGGTCGTTCCTTAGCTGAGTTGATTTATACCTAGGTTTTCCAACAAATTCATGGCAAATATGTCTATTTCAAATGGGGTTTATAAACCAACATTGGTTCATAACTGGATTTTTTTCTTGGTTGAGTCAAGTCATGAAGTCAAAATCACCCATTTTTCCTAGCTTAATCTTTACACACACACACACACCATTATCCCTAGGAAAATCCACCGTTTGGGGCTTTGGCCCCACCATTCGTGACGGATTTTACGGGATCATCACATCGACCTCCACGGCAGTGCTGCTGCTACATGGGTTGCCCAGACCTCGGAGATACAAAATGGCCTGTTGTTCAGGATATTTTGGGGAAAAACTTATGATAGTCTTATATATATATACATATGTATGGAAAATCACCATGTTTATTGGTATATCACCTATAAATATAACTATAGGTATATCACCATATATATCCACCACATATATATATATACTGGTTGGTGGTGCAATAACCATCTTGTAAAATATGAGTCAATGGGAAGGATGACATCCCATATATCATGGAAGAAACATGTTTGAAACCACCAACCAGATAGTCTTATTGTAAATGGTTTTCGTTGTATGATATTATAACTGATCTAAGTTGTTATATGATAAAATTATCAAATGATGTTCCAACAATGGTTTTCTTATATTATCACTGATACTCATTCATAATGATTGTTTTATTATAATTATTACTGGTTCATCATATACTCACCATATGTATTATATTATTACTGGTTCATTTATTATACTATTATTATTACGGTTTATTAGATGATGAGACTATTGTAACAATAAAAAAAAAGTTGGACACCTGGAAAATATGGGGAACACATCAAAGAACTGCCAAAAAACGGTGGGACACCTGTTTTGGACACCTTTGTTGGGGGGTTGCTAAAATCATTTACATAATATGTAAACAAATCGTGTTGCACCAAAACAACATAAATTAGCTCTCTTGGCAGGCAGGCCATTGAAACCATATAGTTGCGCTTAATGTCAGCATATTTGTTACAAAGCTAATGTTAAACTTAAAACACATGCAACTTGAAACACCGGCGAATGTTTCCAACTACAGGTGCTATTTCCAACCAAAGTCTTTTCTGTCAAATACAGGATGGTTCATCGACAGTGGTAAAATAACCCAATGGTAATGGCTATGAGAGATCAATAACGCGCAACACGCGGAGTACAAGTGAGTAGTTTATCAATGAACATGGGGATATAACCAAAGACAATCGAGATTTATGTAAATGAGCAGAAATGGAAAGTGGATCAGAGCCGCTTATTTCACCGCCTGTAAATATAATATAATTATAAATATAAATATAAGTAAATAAATATATATATATATAGAGAGAGTATATAGATATGTTATAGTGGGATTTCCCTAGAACTCAAAGCTCTCATGCAACGCAATGAGAACCTGGGCTTCATTGCAAACTTGAACCTTCTTGCATTTTGCAGGAGGTGGTTGCTGCTGTTTGACAGGTAGTTGAAAAACGTCAACATGAAGTTGCGCCGAGCACCCCATCTCAGCTGCAAGTTCCAGTGCCAACGATTGAGCTTGCCATTCAGAAACAAAATCACGCTCCTGCAAAATGGAGTGAGGCCAATGCCATTTGGCTGCCTGTGGATCAACCACAGGTGTGAGGTCTGGCCTCAGGCGTGCATGCTCGATGGTCATGCAACGGCGGCCTAGCCAAAACAGGGTCCAGATGTCCCGTCTCCAGCTCCTTCCTCCTTCTCTGTTCTGGGTCTCTTCACTCTTTGTTCCAATAGATCCGCAGAAGCAGACAATTCTGCTAGGCTGTGAACGATGGAATTTATTCCGTCGTAGATCTTCTGAGCTCCGGCATCCTGCGACTCTGTATGTATGTATGTATGTATGTATATATATATATGTTATATTGGGATTTCCCTAGTTATATAAACAAAAAGGTTATTGTACGCCCCGCCTTTGTCATCGTTAAAAACGAATATGGTTCCAGTCGTTGCCCATCATCTTCGCCATGTGCAGTCACAAAACGACCTGGTTGACACACATGGCAGTGCACCGAACCCACATGGTGTAGCCCATTGTCCTGTTCCTGCTTTGCGACGATGGCAGGAAAAGAAGGCCCCACGAAGATAAACTGAGATAGAGGAAATGCTGCAATTCGCCCCGTACTGTGCAGACAAAAAATGTGTTATGACCAATCCGTTCTCAGTTCCCTGTTTTCCTCAAAATCAAATCAGTCCTCCACAGTGAAATTGAGCTAGGTCCATCTAGGCGATGATTTGACTTCCAAGTTTCAATCAACCGTTGTCGAAGGTTTACTTCTTTGTCACATGAAGTCCACTCCTCAGGCACTTCAATTCTTGGATGAGTGAGATCTATGAGGTGAAGGACTGGCTCAGCAGCTTGCGCATGGCAATGTTTGGTGAAATCATCAAATGGTTGGTTTATTATCGCGGGTTTGCCGCGTTACATTCTGTACCACGCATCAAAGTCAACGTCCAACACCGCGTGCACCGAAAAAAATGAATTTCCATAAAGATTATAGCAACATGTCCAGCATGGCGCCCGTAATTTTCAGGTTTCCAGCTTTTCGATCAATTTCTGGAGGTTGCTATATACTAGGGAAATCATCTGTCAGTCATTGGCAAGAACAACTTCAAACAGCAAAGGCTCAATAGAAGAGGAAATGACTTGATTCTTGCAAGTACGATATGAGAATAACCTACAGGAAATGTGATGAAATAACAAAAATTGATGCAGGAAATGCGATCAAACGCGCTCTGTGCCAGGAGCACAAAGAGGAGATGTGACAGACATACATGGAAATATAACCAACAAAGTATGTGGATAAGTGGCGTCATACAGGAGCAGGTTGATGCAAACCGTCAACAAATTTTATGAAAGTACCAACGGAGACCCTGGTGGAGTACATACTAATTTGGTAAAGCCAATGCCACAACCTACCATTTGGGGATGATATTTACCAGTCATTTATGGCAATATTGGGCATACTTTGTCACTGGGTCTACCACATTACTTCAACCTCAATTTATCATTTCCCTCTAGAATTACCAAACCTACGTGCTTGGTTAGGCACAGTGTTGAAGATGTAGATGCTGGAGGGTTCAAGGACTTATCGACTGCCAAGTGGCTTGCTCTTTTCTTCTCTTTCCTTTTATTTTCTTCTCTTGTCAGCTCGAATGTGATAAAGCCAATGATAAACCATCCCCAAGTCATCTTGCCGTTTTTAAGGCCAATGATGAATGATGCTTGCCATATATATATATAATTATATATTCCTATCTGGTTGGTGGTCTACCTACCCCTCTGAAAAATTGAAAGTCAGTTGGGATTATGAAATTCCAACTGAAAAATAAAATTCATGTTCCAAACCACCAACCAGATGAATTCCTCTTATATTTCCATGTGCAACGTGGTAAACCCAATGGATAAATGGATGGTTTTCCAACCATGATTCAGCTCTCTGGCGCTGCTAAACCATGCGTTTTTGTAGTTCGTAAGTCGTTGATATTTCACTTGGTGTTTGATAAACCATATGATACAAACATAAAACACATACAGTAGAATACAAAAATAAATAAATGAATAAATAAAAATCAATAAATAATTGTATATATATGTGTGTATATATATAGATATTATATACATATTTATGATTATTTATGTATACATATCTATATGTACGTATGTATACATACCTCATTGGGGATATCAATTATTCCACATATCATTGGGTTATTTCATAGTAGTATTGCACACGTACGATGCCTGGGAAGAAAACACCACCGGGTAGGCAAACCTCCCCTTTTGATGTAACTTTTCTCGTGTCTTTTTAGTTTCTACCCTTTTTCATACCTTTGAGTATTTCCTTTCTTCTCTTTTCTCCTGTGTTCTCTTTGCATCTCTGCTCTTCTCCTTTCGCCTCGCCTCTTCCCTATCCTCTTTGTTCCTCTTTATCAAACTCTAGTCGAACAGCAGTGCAAAGGGCCAGACATAAGTTTTAACGGAAAGTACTGTAAATGTCCAAAACAACGAACTGGAAATGTACTTCCGTATCAATGTGCTGGGGTGTGAAATACATTGGAAAAGGGTATGTATCTGGCATGTCAAGATATTCTTGCGGGAACATGGAGTGACTGCAATCTGCTGCCAAGGAAATTTCGAAGCGCAATCTGGGACATACTGCAAAAAATAGCATTGTCGCTGGTTGGGTACATATCCGAATTAGAAACAACATACTAAAGTCAGTATCAATACCTCATCCAAGGCTTACCCAGTTGAGGGACAAGTGCTATTCCATTTTCTATGAATCACATCACCACATTGTCGATAGCTAAGAAAACATAGCGGCAAACATGCTGAAATCTCCATTAAGTGACTAAGCAGCGTAAGAGTTTTTCAAGCCGCTCAGTTGGATTATCCCCGTATGTTTCCCAATCTGTTCCCAATTATTTCCGCCAGAAAATCTGAATGAAACCACCATTAACAAAGGGGATGGGCATCCCAATGATTCTCCCATCATTATCTACCACTGATATTATCTGATATTACAACATTAAGAGCAATATTAGCATATCCTCCATAAAATCCCCAGTAACATCATCATGACGTAGGCTCAATGTTTGTTGATGTCTGAGTTTGCCCACATGTCGAGAGATCTGCCATCAACGTCGCTGCTTGGCAAGAGATCTGAGCGATGGTTTCTGTATCGGGAAATCATTGAAGTACTCTCTGCTTAGTAGGGAATGGGGGAACAGGATGATTGATGGTTATTAAGCTGGTTGGTGGTATACCTACCCCTCTGAAAAATATGAGTTCGTCAGTTGTGATTATGAAATTCCCAATATATGGCAAAACATGTTCCAAACCACAAACCAGTAAGGATCGTTCCCCCATTTGAGATTGCGGGATACTGTAATGAGTTGCGAAATATGAAAACAGCGTTAGAGATCGCAGGATTGCAGAACCAATTCAGAAAACGCAGAGGACCCACCAAACATGGGGATACAATCTATCTCAAGCAGCAAAGATGCAACAATCCTGGTGATATTACCTCCATAAAATTAGGAATTCGTAAAGCACACTCATGCGGGTTGGGGGATGACTGAGAACAAAAGGATTGGGATCACTCAGAACCAACGGATCACTTAGAACCACACAAATAGGATCAGCAGAACCACCAGTCCAGATGTTGATGGTGGAGGCTGCTATAACCAGCATGGTGGAGGACATGGGGTGGCTTCAGGGGACCAGCATGGTGGAATGAGACATTTAGGGTAACGCTTGGGGACACGGGGCTGGGACATGGGGTGGGTTTAGGGTACAAGTGGGGACACGGGGCTGGGACATGGGGTGGGTTTAGGGGACAAGTGGGGACACGGGGCTGGGACAAGGGCTGGGGGGGACCAGCATGGTGGAATGAGACCTTTAGGGTAACGCTTGGGGACACGGGGCTGGGACATGGGGTGGGCTTAGGGGACAAGCGGCGTTTAGGGTAACACCTGGGGACACGGGGTTGGGACAGGGTTTAGGAGACAAGTGGGGACACGGGGCTGGGACATGGGGTGGGTTTAAGCATGGTGGAATGAGACTCTGCGGCGCTACATGCCCAAGAACGACCCTTCATCCCTGACTCTACAGACGCGTCTGTCGCTGAGTGCGTTCCAACTTCTTGAGAAGAACTTCCACATTCGAATCGAGCGGCTCATCTCTCTCTCTACGCAAGCATCAGCAGCTGCTTTGCCCTGACCCTCCCACTGCAGGTCAGGATCTGCCTCTTGCTCCACAGGCACCTAACTCTGCGGCCACCGCGGGCTCTGATTCTGCATCGGAAACGTTGGCAGCAAGATCGCCACCACCTTCTGGACCCGCTCCAACTTCAGCACGCACATCTCCTTCCGCCTCTTCCTGCTCACCCACTGGGCGCTGAGGAGCTGCTCTGTGTTTCCGCTTTTTCTTCGGAACTGCAATGCTGAAGTCCTGGTGCTTGAACAAGTGCAGGGCAAGATAGTAATGCTCACACGAACCACTCACTAAGAAAGGCGAGCAGAAGTAGCAAGCTCCGATGCAATGGTTTGCAGGTGCCCCCTGCAGCATGCGATCAAAAACGTCAGGATGTTGCGCTTTCACGCAGCAAACATCTATTTAACTCCTGCCATCTTAATGAAGCCCTTACCTGTGGATACAGTGAAGAGAAAACGAAACAAACTTTAACAAAGTAGTGCCAAAAAAGATCAGCTGATGATGCTGATGATGATGATGATGATTCCAGGGCGGTTCTAAGCGATCCAAATTGCGCGGTTCTAAGCGATCCAAATCCCGTGGTTCCAAGCGACCCCCCGACCCTCATGCGCATGGGGATGTGAATGAGAAAAGTCTCAAGATTTCCAAGACTGCCAGTGAAAACGATTGAAATGTCATCTACAAAAACAATTGCATACATGTGACCCACACGTATTGAATTGGGACGGTAACCTCTTTGAGAATGGAGCCTATCAATGCATGGCGGTTTAGATTTAAAAAACAGCTAGTACATTTCCTGGGTATCGCCGAGGGGCGGAGAAAACATGGCCCAAATCTGCCGTTGAAAATTGAAACAACACGAACAACAAAATCCCCAACCAACCTGATTGCGGGTACAAAATAAGCTATCATCGGATACCATCGGAAAAACCTAAAACCACCTATCTCAAAAGAGGTTTGCATGAAACAACGAAATTGGATGTACTGGTACGATGATATACTGATATATATATATATATAATTGTATATATATATATATATTATATACACCACCTGTGGGTGATATACAGTGATTTGGTTGCTTCCCGTGGTTGTGAAAACTGGATCATCACTTTCAGTGCAGGCCCAGCCTGGAGGTTGCCATAGTAGTTGGCATTGACGTTGGAGCATGGCAAGGTGTAGTTGTATCCGTGCACGTGCTCCAACTGCCAAAGTGAGGTCATACTCGTCCAATCATGGGGCTTCAACAAGCAACAGGTGGATCTATGATCGATCTATCGAAAAAATGAGGGAGACATGTGCATCTTCGTAACGAGAGTTAGGGTTTTCAAACAAAGGAAAAGTTGAGATAAATAGACTACTTAGGAAGTGGTGAGTGATGTATATCTATGAATGATCTTTCAAGTAGCTGGTGTGACCAAGAAGAAAGGTAACATAAATCGAGAACAACATTGGATACATCTCGTGAACATGAGGGAAACATGAGAATTTATCAAGATAATAGACAGGAGCTTAACCATTTATATGAGCAATTCGCTTGGACAACTGGCGCCATTCCCAAACATTTGCAGGCAATGCATGGGTATATCTGGGTCTGTCAACTGGTTTGTCTGAAAATGGAAAAGGTCCAATTGGAATGGAGTAATATGACAAACCCAATAATTATCCATCCCATTGACTAACCTTTGGGTTATTTTACATCATCCCACATAGAGGTATACCCAATAATAAACCTTTATTGGGGATGGTTTCATTCCTCCCATCTCATCATTTTAGGGTAGACTTCATTTTAGGACAAACCCATGTACTTATGGCGTAGTGACTGATAATGAAACACACACTGACTGGGACACTCAGGGATTCTGTTCGAACAGAGTGGATTCGATACTAAACCGTGGTTTCTGGAAATGGGATTAAACTAGTATCAACCCCGGACTTTAAACCCTGGTTGATGAAAAAACACCCAATATTTTTGGTTTGTTAGCTCAGTTATATACTCCAGGCCACTAAGATCAACAATAGTGCCTATATCTTATTATCTACTCATTTTGCACTATTTGTTTGGATGGTTTAATGTTTTCTAGTGGTTTGGAATAGGTAGCGAAACCTCACCATTTCACCGACAAGATGGGGGGCCACAGGCCACAACGAAAGAGGCCAATCCAAACTCTTCATGGCCTTCCCGGCTCAATAGCCAACTGGCAAAGTCTAAACGATGAAAGTGCTGAAAAACACCCACGGTCAATTCAGTTCCCCATAGTTCCCCCATGTTTTCTCCCGAGAAAATCTCTGGATCTCAATTTACAGGCAAAAATCTCAGGTTTGTTGGCTCAAATTGCAAAGCTTGCTGGTGAACTCCCACTGGTCCTTTCAAAAAATCCATGGTTAAAGTCTTGGTGAAATCCAATCATATCAGAATTGTTTGTTGGTATATCCCAATATGAAAACCCCATCTAGCTCATTCATGGCACTTTATCGAAAAAATGTTGCTTAACTATCCAAGTAAATACACCAAACAATAGTATACCTCAATTTACCGTAGTATAACTCCCATTCTATCCCCATATTATCATCCTGTTGGTAAAGATATATCTAAGTCACCATGTTTCCATCATTTTTCACATCACCACTACATCTGCATTATATCTCGATTCTCTCCCCATATCATCCCCATTATACTATCCAAAAAAATGCTATATTCTAACACAGTTCAATTTGTGATGAAATCCGATTGTATCCAAAAAATATTGGGTATATCCCCATATCATTCCCATATAGCTGGTTCATCCCAGAGTATCCACATATCATCACCCTGTTCATATACCACTTATGGTTGGTATACCGCCGATATTGTCACATGCTCGCGTGTAAAAAAATCCTTCGTATTTGATGGTTCAATCCTATACATATATATATATGCACACCATTTCTATATAACCATCAAATGGGTATATATATATATGTATATATATATGTATATATATATGTATATATATATATGTATATATGTATATATATATATGTATATATATATATATGTATATACATATGTATATATATATGTATATATATATATGTATATACATATGTATATATGTATATGTATATATATATATGTATACATATACATACGCATATACATATACATATATATATATACATATATATAAATACAGGATTATACCCGTATATCATATCTATATATATATATTATATACACATATATGTTTACATAGCCATTTCTATATAAATCACCCATTTCTTTGCGTTCCCCGCCTGGCTGCTGTGCGTCAAGGTCTGATCGTCCAAGGCTAAGGCAACGCTGCTGCCCGCCGGACACGGCGGTGGACTTGGCGCCGTAACCACGTTGCGGTGGTGGTACCCCAACACAAACCATGCGAAAACATAATTAATAAACCATGGTTTATTAATCCGGAGTTGACATTAATTGCCACATATTTCTGTCATAACAACGCTCTAGACCTGGGCAGCCCTGCACACAAGCGTTGCTGGTCACGGAAGGCACACCGATGTTGCCTTGGCGGCGATGGAGGCTCGCCAGGTGTACCTTCCCCTCTGAAAAATATGACTTCGTCAGATGGGATGATGACATTTCCAACTGAATGGAAAGTCATAAAAGCAATGTTCCAAACCACCAACCAGGTTGGGAAAGTAAGAATCGGGAATAGAATAGTTGAGTTGGGATATAACCACTGATTAAGAATTGCGACATATCGACTAAGTGGAACTGCACCGGAAATAGAACACCCGACATGCGGATTCGTTGAAAGTTATCATATCGATACCGCTACCCATTTTGGCGACGGATGTCATGATTAACAGGTGATTGGCTCCAAGGTTTGAGCCGCGCAGCACCTCTGCGCAGCTGGTAGGTGAAGACATGTGTTCTTCTTTAATCCTGGAAAGACATACATTTTGATAGGAGACTGGACTCAATGGATTGGTTAGAAAACTTCATGGTTTCAACTTTGGAACATTTTTTTTCCATATTTTTTATTCTTAGAATCGGTAATTCTTTGGTTTTTTTCAATATTTTCCTAGCCATTCTGATGGATAGGCTGTTGGGATGCATCCCTCACGAAAAAACCGATCATTGCCAGTAAAACCCATGGTTTCCGGTAGGCTTTCCCTTCCAATCCAGTGATATATATGATATATTGTAAGTAGGCTATAAGTATACTATAACCCCGTTTCCTCCATATGAACTTTCGCAAAACTGGGCCCCAGTTCGTTAACTAAGTTGACGCACATAACTAGCCGAACGTTTGGGTTTAGTAGGAGATATAATATGATATAACTATAGTTAGATGGAGTTATAAACCAACTTATAACGTTTGGGGGCCCCTTCCTGTGGGTTACTGGTGAATCAAACAATGAAGACGGACCTCTTCCGATTCCCTATCGCTGCCGTGAAGGCTTCTGAGCAAATTCATCCAAAGCCACTTGTGAATCACCATATTTCCCATCAAAACAACCATAAAATGGGATATCCACCGTTTTTGGGGCACACTCATGTTGGGAAGGTATGCTCATTAATTATCAATCCTTTTACATCCAATTTTCCTGCCAACTCATGGCCACCAAACTCACTTTTCAACTAAGCCATCAAAACATACCCCGTTTTGCCGTCCCAAAAACCCATGACTTACTGGTTGCTTGATACATATCCCGTCAATTCTCAGTAAAGTTGTGATCCCCAAAAAGCACCAGGTGGTAAAAAAACCCACATGTCATTCCCAATGAGCCATCATTTAAGTCATTGGTACTGCAAAATTTGCTGATACCCTCTGGTAAACATACAAAACACTATGGAAAATCACCATGCTATTAATGGGTAAATCAACTATTTCGACTGGGCCATTTTCCAGTTCGCAAACTGTAAACGTTTACCAAAGGGTAATTGACTTTACCTCGACGGTGGGGTTCATCCCGAAAGGATGGGGTATCTGATAGAAATCCTCCGAGACGCCCACGCAAGGAGCCCCACAAATCTTGCCAAGAGATAGCCAGGTTTAGTTCACGATTGCTTAACTGTTGCCTTTAGAATGATTCTTACTGGTGCTTAGCAGGGAATTTTCGGGAATGATCCATAATCACTAGAAATAATCATCCCAGCAACCCCCATTCCCATCCATTCCCTGCTAAGCACCAGTAAGGATTAGTATACGAAAAAAGGGGTTTCCAAACTAACCAGCTACTAACTGGGAATCTAATGACTCTACTAACTGCTGAGTAAGTGTGGTTATGACCAACTTGTTCAAATGGAATGCCCCCACTTAATCATGGCCAATTTTAAATACCCCGCAAACAATTGACAATTCTTGGCTGGTCAGTAAGTAGATAATCCCATACCAAAAGACTATTTAACTAGCCATCTTTCAGATTGACCTGTCGAAATCCCATGAAAGTCCCGTTTTTGTTGATGGTTAAGTTCCCCTTTTGTTGATGGTTATATAAGAACATTCCCCGAAAAATCCCGTTTTTGTTGATGGTTAAGTCCCATCACCAGGGATAGCCCCAGGCTTAACCACACAGATCCAGGCCCACCGACATTGCACAGTGTAGCTGCCCACTTTGTTGCCGGGGCAATCCTGAGATCGCCAGCTTCCATGGGGAGATTTGGAGATATTGGGGATATGCCAGCTTTTTTATGGAATATCCTACAGGATGGGGCCCTCCAGTTATGTGTGTTGCTTTATAACCCCATCCAAATATAGAAAAAACACGTGTCATGGTTTTCTGGTTATTTGCACCAACGCACCGCGTGAACAGCTCACTGGGGCCCCATCCCGTAATATTCATGGAATGTGGATGTTTCGTCCCGAAAAAGAAGCGTTTTTGCTGCAGATTTTTGTGGGCACAACTTACTGGTGCGTTTGACGTAGGGAATGGATGGGTTGCTGGGATGATGACATTGCTAGTGATTATGGATCATTCCCGAAAATTCCCTACTAAGCACCAGTAAGTCATTCAACCATACCTAACCCATGAACTAGTTCGTTATATCAAGTTATATCCCCCAACAGTTCGCCAAATCATAAGTCAACTGGGCCAAAGGTACTCACAATCCAAGCATTCCTATCCCACCAGAAGTCCCGCTCCTCCTTGACCAGCTCAGCGCCATCTGCCACGATGGCCTACCCCGAAAGCCATAGCTTTCTAAGTCATGGTCATCCATGACTCGGATGACTGGGGGTACCATGTTGGGAAAGCTCCAGATCTAAGTTGATCAGCGATGTATTTTAAGGATCCGATCTGATCAACATCGGCATCTTTTTTTGGTTGCCGACAACATGCTGATAACAAACAGCCACATATTGGAAGTTCACTTGATTTTAAGCCACAAAGCAGGGCTAGAAGTGAGATAACTGGGACCAACTGGTAGTTGGTCGTGGATTTTACAAGGTGTTGCCCCCCAAATGATAGCTAAGTTGTTTTGATTTAGTAGCGTAACTGTTGGGTCTATTAGTGTTTTTATTAGTGTTTATTGTCGATGCATCTGTAGTTAGATACGTTTCGGCCTTATTAAACTGATCTGGGAATATTCATATTTGATAAAAGTCAGTGCCAATATTAGATACCCTGCAACAAATTAGATTCTTAGCTGGTGAACGTAGATAATCGCGTTGATACCAAACGATTAAGAGATATAAAAGGATTAGTTTCTACCCATCTAAGATTATCCCATTAACATACCATTAACATTCATTAACATGACCATATCCCATTAGATAAATATGATATAAGTCAGCAGTCCACAGTAAACTGCCGCTATGATTCTTACCCCCGCAGACCAGCTTGCAAGGAGCCTCTGAAGCCCAGGTGAGGGCCCCGTTTACCATATGAAACTATAGTCAAAGATATAGGCCATATATCTATAGGAAAAAGTTCATTTGTCCATATTACATATATGCTTAAAGGTATATATGTATGTATATATATATATATCTGGGGAAATTATAATAATTCACTAACCTGAATTAAGGCCATTTTGGGATGATTTCCCTTACTAACCACTATTCCAGTGAGGTCGCAGTGAGGTCGTTATAATTTGCCCAGATATATGCTTAAAGGTATATATATATATATGTATATCGGAAAATGGTGATTTAACCTGGCCAAACATAGCGATTTGGATGCAACTAGTTGATGGACGATAGCTCGCGACAGGTTGAGGCACAGCTCGCTTGGCGAACTGTTGGATTTATGGGGGATATAACTATATTTTTACTATGGGTTTATAACTCAACAAATGGTTTTATAAATGGGTTTATAAATTGGTGTTATGGATGTTAATGGGTGTATAAATCAACAAACATCACTGGGGTGGCCTCACCTTATAAAGTCCAATGCTTTTGAAGATCAGCTGTCCTATTTTCCTTTAATCACAGGGTACAACAAATCCAGTGATCGATCGTGTTTTTTTCCATAACATTGCCATAAATTGAAGGTACCAGACCCATTTGCAGCTTATCCAAAAAGAGGATCCTGTGAGTCTTGCATTGTGAAAATCAACTGCTAACATCGCATATGAGGGAAAGGGCTTCTTCAGCTCGAATCTCTTTAAATTTACCCTCTGGTAATTTAACAGTTTGCTATTGAACATGACCATTTATAGTGGATTTACCCATTGACAATGGTGATTTTCCATAGTTTTTGGTATGTTTACCAGAGGGTCACCGGGAAATGGTCGACCCAAAATCTGTAGGCGGATCCGTATCCCCAAATGTTGCATACATTCCATACATTCCATACAGCCCTAGGAGGATTTTCTGGTTCAGGGAGAGCATTGAACTACCCAGCTGTGTCCAAACGCCCAGATATAGCTCCCTGTAACCTTCCTGAAATATGGTCGACTGGGCCCGGTGGATACCTCCTCTGGGATGATAAGCTACATTCACATGGCATTTTTGCCATTTCGTCCTTAAGCTGTCACTGAGTCGCCCGACCCCCAACGCCAGGTTTGCACCAAAGACCTGCCAACGCGGCAACGCCACGGTGGCACCTATATGATCTATTTGTATATGGCTGGGTTAATTATAATATTTCACTAACCTGAATTAAGGCCATTTGGGGATGATTTCCCTTATTAACCATGATTCCAGATATGGGATAAGTCCACTTGTCACAGACTTCCGGCGGAAAAGTCCATCATCGCTTCCGTGGCGATCAACTCAGTGGGATGACCCTGGAAGTCAAATAGAGCCACATATGAAAAATCCATAAAAATCCATGGTTTCGTGCAAGAATTGCAGACTTTCAACCAGTAATCCCAAAAAAGGGAGGACTATAAAATCCTACTACTAAAATAGGGATAAATCACTTTTCTATCTCTATTGAGGGATTTTCTATAAAGTCAACAGCATCATCCAATTCTCTACTTTTAACATCGTTGCAGCTTCCAATTGTGGCTTTTCTCGTCAGAGCCTTTTTGCTGGTCCAATTCCCCGAAAAAAGTCGGCGGCTTTCATCTGGTTGGTGGTTGCAACCCCTCTGAAAAATATGAAAATCAGTTGGGATGATTATTCCCAATATATGAAATTCATTTTTCATATCCCCACGAAATTCCCCTACTATATCCCCAGTATATTCCCCACTAGATCCCTATACTTACGGTGGTGCCCCAGTGAGCTGTTCACGCGAAGTTGACGCTTGGCGAACTTGGTAGACTTTCTATGGTTTATGGTAGATATAACTATATTTGCTATGGAAAATCACCATTTTTCAGTTCGGTAAATCAACTATTTCGTCTGGGCCATTTTCTATACGAAATTCCTATGGTTTTTGTTACCCTCTGGTAAACATACCAAAAACTATGGAAAATTACAATTTTTAATGGGAAAACTCACTATAAATGGCCATTTTCAATAGCTATGCATCACTGGGCACCATCCTATATGGCACCCCAGTATATCCTCAGCATATCCCCTCCGACATGTCCTCCACGGTGTCGCTGGCGGCGCATCCCACGGAACAGGAACTCACCACAGTCCTAGGTCCGAAGGTCCGAAGGCGCCCCATGGGAAGAGCTAGGAACTGGCGACTCCAAAATGTTGTATTATACCTATAATATATATATAATATATAGCACACATACACATATATATATAACATATATATATATATATAACATATATATAACATATATATATATAACATATATATATATAACATATAACATATATATAACATATATATATATGCTGTATATACTAATGTTCTACATAAATAAATATCATGATAGGGTTAGTAGTCCGAATTAATGTGTTTTATATGGCTTATTCGTAATATCACATCATGTAATATCCTAATATACTACTGATGCGTGAAAATTCATGTAGTCCCAAAATGAAATGATCTGCAGAGCCCTGAAATATGATGGAGTCCATAGAAAAAAATGATAAGGTCTGCTGTAATTCCCCACCTGCCAGGTGAGGGTTGTTAGATTTTATGTCAGTTGCCTCCTCCTCCTTCTCCTCCTTCTCCTCCTCCTCCTCTCCTCCTCCTCCTCGTCCTCCTCGTCGTCCTCGTCGTCCTCGTCGTCCTTGCTCAACTGCGACCCGCGATCCACAGTGTTCTCTGCCGGACCTCAACCACGACCATCCACGCCCAGTGTTCCCTGCCGGACCTCAACCACGACCACCCACGCCCAATGTTCCCTGCCGGACCTCAACCACGACCATCCTCGCCCAGTGTTCCCTGCCGGACCTCAACCACGACCATCCACGCCCAGTGTTCCCTGCCGGACCTCAACCGCGAGTATCCACGCCAAGTGTTCCTTGCCGGACCTCATGTAGGAAGATATGGGACAAAGAATGTGCAGAAGAAAGTTAGAAAGAATGTCAGAAAGAATGTCAGAAGATATGCCAGAAGATATGCCAGATAATATGCCAGAAGATATGCCAGATAGAATGCCAGATAGAATGCCAGAAGATTTGCCAGATAGAATGCCAGAAAATATGCCAGAAGATATGCCAGATAGATATGTCAGAAGATATGCCAGATAGATATGTCAGAAGATATGCCAGAAGATATGCCAGAAGATATGCCAGAAGATATGTCAGAATATATGCCAGAAGATATGTCAGATAGAATGCCAGAAGATATGTCAGAATATTTGCCAGAAGATATGCCAGATAGAATGCCAGAAGATATGTCAGATAGAGTGCCAGAAGATATGCCAGATAGAATGCCAGAAGATTTGCCAGATAGAATGCCAGAAGATATGCCAGAAGATATGCCAGATCATATGCCAGAAGATATGCCAGATAGAATGCCAAATAAAATGTCAGAAGATATGTCAGATAGAATGCCAGAAGATTTGCCAGTAAGAAAATGTATAAATGTCATGGTGGGGATCACACGAAGTAAAGTAATTTTGGGGATTTTGCAATGATTTTCCACAATTTCCAAGGAAAGATGTGTGCGTAGCCCTGTTGACTCTACAACATCCTGGGAACACGATGAGAAATTCTGCTTGCAGGGTATCGCAAAAGGAGATGACACGAAACTCAGAAACTTTGGGAATTTCACATGATTTCACGAAGCCAAGAGTAGGATCTTCGCAACTTCGGATGGTTTGTGAGTAGAAATCGATACACCAGTTGCTTGCTACGCAGAAAATTAAAATCGGACCACTGGAAGTCAGAAGGAAATTCCATCCACCTCTCATCTGGTTGTTAAAAGGATTGGATATCATCCCATTTTCCTTGGGAACATTTTGAAAGAAAGATATCGTGTAAAACACCAAACCATGGCAGCAATTAACACGAAGTATATCCTTCAATGGTGGTTAAAACCCATCTGGTTGGTGGTGCAATAACCATCTTGAAAAATGATGGAGTTCGTCAATGGGGTTGGGATGACATCTCAGCCATATGAAATGGAGTCATAATCCAGCCATGTTCCAAACCATCAACCAGTAATCCCATTATTAATCCCATTATTAATCCCATCATTAACCATCCTTCAATGGTGGTTAAAACCCATATGATATACCATTTATAATGGTTATATATATATATATAAATCCCTATCAAATCCCATTAAATCCCTATAAAAGCCATGTTCCAAACCATCAACCAGCCGTCAAAAACCCAGCACTTTTCAGGCCCCGACAGCGCGCCAACACCTCAGCGAAGGAAGTCCCTGTGGTAATTTGTTACACGCCCTGCCATGCCTTGCTCCAGCACTTTGTGCTAGAATCAAGATAATTGATGATGCATCATTCGTGCTAGTTAATTCTATATTCTATATCTGAGTTGCTGCTGCATGCACGGCGGTCGGTCCTGGAACGTCTGGCGCTCGCGCTGCTCAGAGTTCCTAGGAGGGTACTGGCTACACTCGGCCAGGAGCTGGCTGGTGCGGGGTCTCTTGTAGCCGAGGCGGTGCAGCTCTCGCCGCACCTCCTCTGTGTTGCCGTCCTTGCGGACCTTGAGGCCGTAGACCACGAGCTGGGCAGGTCCGACCATCTTGCGTCGCAGGTGAGGGCGCCGGGCGAGGGCAGCTGCGGTTCGGTTGATGCTGGGTCTCAAGGGCATCGGTCATAGATGATAGCTGGTGATATAGATAGGGAATTCCGATAAAGTTCGGGTATGGCTTTCAGTTCGAGTGTTGAAGTACCCTCTGGTAAACTAACAGTTTGCGAACTTGAAGATGGTGATTTATAGTGGAATTACCCATTAAAAATGGTGATTTTCCATAGTTATGTTAGTTTACCAGAGGGTACGAGAGGATATACTCCCCAACTTTGATTGATCATCTAGAGGCTTTTAACCTGACGGCAAGGTGCGAAACCGATTTTCAAACGACACATGTCACAGTTGGTTCAGGCCGAGCTTAGCGTTCGTAATACTCAATTCACCCTAGTCTGTAGAAGTAGCCATCCCATTCTAGTCAGTTGCTTAGCGATCCCAAACCCAACTGGTTGGTGGTTTTAACCATCTTGAAAAATATTAGTCAATGGGAAGGATTATCCCATATATGAAATGGAAATTATAGGCCCGGATAACCCCACATGTTACCAACTTCTCTAGACTTAGACTGAGCATAGAAAAGCAAGAAGGGAAGAGGAAGGATAAGAGTGATGGAGGGGTGATGGTGGGTGAGTTTTTGTGTATGTGTGTATGTATGCGCATGCACAGGTGAGTGAAAGAGAATGTGAGTGAGTGAGTGAGTGAGTGAGTGAGTGAGTGAGTCAATGAGTGAGTGCACATTGTCCCACGCCTGCCACGCAAAAGAAGCGGAGACCCAGGGACACCAGCGGAACCCCCGGGGTGTACATCCGACCCTTGACAGTGCACATTGTCCCACGCCTGCCACGCAAAAGAGGCGGAGACCCAGGGACGCCAGCGGAACCCCGGGGCGTACATCCGACCCCTTGGCAGTGCACATGGTCCCACGCCTGCCACGCAAAAGAGGCAGAGACCCAGGGACGCCAGCGGAACCCCGGGGCGTACATCCGACCCCTTGACAGTGCACATTGTCCCACGCCTGCCACGCAAAAGAGGCGGAGACCCAGGGACGCCAGCGGAACCCCGGGGCGTACATCCGACCCCTTGACAGTGCACATTGTCCCACGCCTGCCACGCAAAAGAGGCGGAGACCCAGGGACGACAGCGGAACCCCCAGGCGTACATCCGACCCCTTGACAGTGCACATTGTCCCACGCCTGCCATGATGTGTGTGTGTGTGTGAGTGAGTGAGTGAGGGAGGGAGGGAGGGAGTGAGTGAGTGAGTGAGTGGGTGAGTGAGTGAGTGGGTCAGTGAGTGAGTGAGTGGGCGAGTGAGTGAGTGATTGAGTGAGTAAGTGAGTGAGTGAGTGAGTGAGGGAGGGAGGGAGTGAGTGAGTGGGTGAGTGAGTGAGTGTGTGAGTGAGTGAGTGAGTGGGTGAGTGAGTGGGTGAGTGAGTGAGTGATTGAGTGAGTAAGTGAGTGAGTGAGTGAGAGAGTGAGTGAGTGAGTGAGGTAGGTGAGTGAGTGAGTGAGTGAGTGAGAGTGAGAGTGAGAGTGAGAGTGAGAGTGAGAGTGAGAGTGAGAGTGAGTGAGAGTGAGAGTGAGAGTGAGAGTGAGAGTGAGTGTGAGTGAGTGAGTGAGAGTGAGTGAGTGAGAGTGAGTGAGTGAGTGAGTGAGGGAGTGAGTGAGGGAGGAGGAGGAGGAGGAAGGCGGATACAGAACTAAAAACAAAAACCCCACACGTCAATGTGGGGAAATAAAAAATGTTTGAAACCACCAACCAGCCAATTATGATTGACAAACTCAATTTGTAGCTTCCTAGCTCCCCATTCTTCCGCGGGAATATGGATACCATTGGATAGCATGTGGAAAATGATTTCTCAGCGTCGACCCAAGGTTCTGCTAGGATTTGCTTAAGGGGGCCTTCCAAAATCAAACATATTCCCAGCAAACATATCCCCAAATGATTCAAAAGGTGGATTTACCATTGGGAAAATAAACAACAACCTCAAACAAATATGAGTATATGTAGATGATACTGTAGGTGTATGTAAGATAACATGTATCTTGTTTCTTGCTGAACTAAACAATTCACCAACCTGAAAAACTTCTGAAACTTGCGGCCATTTCGAGATACATCCCCCATTCACCCATTCCAGTCACGATGAGGTCATGATCACATTCATCCAGATATATCCACATTACATCCACATTTTACGTCTATTTAAACCATTTATAATTGTTCTTCCATGATTTTCCCAGATTTTCCCTCATATATTTCACCCAGATCTTTGGATTATTTTTGTTTCATCTCCCCGCAGTCCCCTTGCTGAGAGCCCGGCTGCAGCTGACCTGAAGAAACAACATGCTGAGCTGAAGGCTCCAATTAGCTGTTTAGTAACCTATATGGAAGTTTCCATACATGGGAAGTACCCAAAATGGATGGTTTATAAATGGAAAATCCCATTCAAATGGATGATTTGGGGGTACCCCATGACTTTGGAAACCCCCCGTATGGAGGTTTCCTAAAATGCAGAGTTCCCAAAATCATCCACAGTTAGACGATTTTAGTATTGAAACCGGTTTTAGCGATCCAGCATGTTGAGAAACCACCTTGTAGCTACCCTCTCGTTATTTAACATAGCAATGGAACATGGCCCATTTACACATGATTTATCTATTCGCAATAGATAAATGTGATTTTCCTTTTCGCTATGCTCACTTACCATCGAGTAAACCAAAAAAAACGTTTTTAATAGTAAACCATAGATAAATAGGTAATTTTCGCGCTAAATGACCATAGAGTAAACCAACAAAAAATACGTCTTTGGACATTCGAAAGACACCTTTTGGAAAATTCCTGCAATGATCCCAAAGCTGGGGTCAACCAACATGCTTCACATGACACCAACATTGGTAACACGCATAAAATTGGTACACACATAAAGACCGCACGAAATAGTTTGTTAAATACTAATTATGATGTATTTATGTCCAAATGTCGTTCCAATTATAGTGGTTGTATCCGCACGTATATGAAACACACACATGATATCCCCATGTTTTCTGGGCTACATCCCCGTCTAAACAAGGATTTCTGGTGAGGTTGTTGTGGCTGTTGGGGGCGCCATGATATGACTTGGAGGCTGCTTGCATCCACAGCAACTTGAGAAAAACCACATCACTTTGAACAAGATGCTCGTTTTGAACAACATACATGAAATTGCATGAAACTTTTTTTATCAACACAAACATACCCAAACATAACCTCACTAGCGGCTATAAATCGAATGAACCAACTTATCCTGGCGTTAGCCATCGGATCGCGCAGCTCTTAGCGTACACTAGCTAGTTAGATTGGAATTACCTATAGCTCAAAGTTTGGACCCCCTATACACCAGGCAGGATTCACAAGGGTTAACCCCCCTGACACTTTGATGGCAAAATCATCAGATTCACCACGGAACATGCACTTTAGTTTTGGTTTATATTATCATTATAAGTTGGGTTACGTTGGTGAAACACATCCCACCAGATAATGTCCACATGTTTTTTGCAACTTAAGGAACCATTTCCACATATCTACCATTATATCCACAAAAAACCGTTGAATATATGGTGGATATGTATATATATAATATACATATACATTTATTATGGATATTCATGGATAATGTATACAACTATTATTGATGCATATCCACATTATGAATATATCCATATATCCATATATCACTATATCAATATATATATAATTTATAAATATAAATATACACATAGTTGCCCTTATATATCCCCATTACCAGCGCCCCATTGCCCCCGGCTGACAGAGCCCTGTAGGGATTTTTGTTGGGCTCCAGGCTGACATGCTGCCGCTGTAGTGGGATCCCAAGTCCTGGAAGTTAGCTCTGGGAAACTAACAAAAAACGATGGAAAGATCCACCATTTTTCATGGGACAATTCACTTTTTAATGGTGATTTTCCATAGTTGTGTTAGTTTACCAGAGGGTAAGATATTAGCCTCTGGTAATTTGTTACATAGCTGAACCAATAGAAATGGTGATGAAAAACCTATAGAAATGGTGGTGAAAAACCACTAGAAATGGTGATGTAACCTCTGGTAATGACTAACATAGCTATTGAACATGGCCCAGTCGAAATAGTTGATTTACCCATCGATAGCATGGTGATTTTCCAGTTCGTTATGTAAACGTTTACCAGGCCGGGTATTCGCGAGCGATCCTTTGTTCATAATGATGACGATAGTCAATCAATGACTTTCATGTGAATCACTTAGTTGATACTAGCGATCTATTGACATTGTTCAATTCAAATTATTCAATAGTTAACTATTATTGATATTAGTCCATTTAGCTATTATTGATGCTCATTCGTGAAAAATCTGTTGCTATGAAAATGGAAATTTGCCATGGCCCGTGAACATATTCATACTAATAGTGACGAGTTGGTTCAAAAACTCCAAACGACTATAGATCTACCATAAGTTCAAGTTGTTGAAATTATTTGTATTTGGGGGCCTCACCTTCTACTTTGTGGGACTTTTTGTTCCTGCATTTCTTTTAGATCATGCGTTTGCTAGCCTATTTATACTTGCTTTACCGATTAAAAATGGTGATTTTCCATAGCTATGTTAGTTAGTTTACCAGAGGAGGTTTCCTAAGTCATGGTGGTGCCCCAAGGTATCTTGGGGTTCAATACGAAGTCAGGGTCATCCACGACGACTGGATGATGACTGGGGTAGCCCTATGACTTAGGAACCGCCAGATTACTTGGAGGACTCTTCCAACTTATAATATGATTAACGGATATGACTTATAGGATAAATGGGGATGAATATGGTAATATGATACCCTCCAGTAAATTAACATGACGACCCTACCAGTCATCGGGGGGCTGGAAAATTATTGAAACCACTCAAACTTGGCTATTTTCTGGGTCGAACGGTTAATTTACCAGAGGGTAAATGGACTTTCCTACTAATGGCTTAATTATTACTATACAATGGATTATCAATGGATATCATGGGTGACTAGTCCATTATTAATGTTCAAATCCCCTATCATACGATTACTAACAGGGATAACTGAAATTTCCTACTTGGAGGGTATATATTGGGATCAAATCTTGGAGGATTTATTCCATGAACATCCACTAACATCCTAGATCTTATAAATTGCCTGTGGTTAAAACAATGCCATTTTTACCACCCATGACTGGGAATGGTTTCTACATACCACCTATTAAAAAATGGTGATGACTGGGGGATGGTGCGTAAAAGGCATTGTTTAAAAACCCACACGATCATTATTGTGATAATCCTCTATAATAATCATGTTCTTATACCATGGTTTTCTTATACCATGGTTGATTATTAAAGTGGACAAAAATATAGTGGACCTATAGAAAAAAATGGTGATAACTGGTGGATGGTGCAAATGACATTGTTTTTACCCACATTAGATTCATTAGATCTATAGTAATCATTGTAATAATCCTCTATAATTTTTATCATTTTCTTATACCATGGTTGATTATAGTGGACTATGATAATTTAGTTTTCCCATATGGTGCAAATGACATGGTTTTAACCACAGATCTACCCTCTGGTAATTTAACATAGCTATTGAACATGGCCATAGAAATAGTGAATTTTCCCATTAAAAAATGGTGATTTTCCATAGTTTTTTGTATGTTTAGCACAGATCTAATCCCATCAACATGACCATCTCCCACCTTTCAACCAGGCCCCCGGACGGTGCATTGCTTGGTCTCCGAGGCGCCATGTGCCAGGCGTGCGGCGGGGCTCACCTGCCACGGGGGCAACGCTCCGAGGAAAACCGAAGTTTTTTCCGCATGAAAGCTGGGGAATGCTGGGTTTGGTACCGGAACTCCCGGAAGATCTTGGGAAATTGATGGAAAACTGGTTACGTACTTCTGGGTTTTCAAGTCAGCACACTGACCATGTGTGCTGACTGGCAGCTGCAAAAGGCAGCTCTTTATGCTGGCAGCCTGACATAGCCAAATGGGCCAGCTCAGCCACCTGGCTGAGAGCATCTGAGAGCCTTGGCTGCTTCTCTTCCTGCTCTTCATCCAACAAGCCTTCGTGACACAAATGTGCCTCAAGACGAAGATCTGCATCAAAGCATCCTTGGGCTCCAATCTACTGAAGGAACACTCTCTAGCTGTAGGATGTCTAGGCTGCTCTTCAACTGTGCGACACTCGCTTCGGGTTGACAAGAGTTGAGCTGGAAATGGAAGACAGCCTGAGCTGACAGCTTGCCAGCACGAGTGCTGGTCAATCTGAAACCCAGCACTCCGGCAGCAGCGATAGCAGGACTGCACTTCATTGACCCATATTAAATCATGTCCAGGCCCTGCTATGGTGTTGTCATCGATGTAACCTTGGACGCTGAGTACTCTTGGGATTCGATTGAGGTAGTGATAAATGGGATCCATAGCAAGACAAACGTAAACTGCTGCTCACGCTGCGCCTGTTCCATGAACAAGATCACCCGGTGCTGGATGATAGTGAAGATGCCCAAAGTCGAATAGACCAAGAATTGGCGGACAGACTGACAAGTCAATGCAGCCACAAACTTGTTGATCTCCAGAGGTGGATTCAAGTGCTGGCTGCCAGTATGGCCAACCGCTCAACCTCTTGGGGCCTTCCAGAAGCCATTTGCGGGTTTCCTGAAATAGGGGTACCCCCAAATCATCCATTTTATTTAAGGATTTTCCCTTATATACCATCCAGCTATTGCGGTACTACCCCCATGACTATGGAAACCCCCAAGCATTGCTTCCCCTTGGCGAACAAACACCTTGACTGTCCACCGTGGAGCACGTAATTTACCATCAAATCATGGAAAAACTTAGATACCCTGCAAAAAATGACAGATTCTTAGCTGGTTAGTAAGCAGATAATCCCATACCAAAAGACTATTTTGGATTAAACTAGCCATCCAAGATTGACCTAGAAATGGGATAACTCGATAACTCCCACATGGAGACAAAGCCAAGTGGTTGACGATGTGCATGGAACTAACCAGCAGGAAGAAAGCTTCCCTACCTTCATGTTATTGGATATCTGCAATTCAATGATATTTTTTTCATGAAATCTACGGGAAATCAATACCGGTGATACCATATTTCAAGCCAAACCTTCGAAAAATGTGGCGGCTCATCGATTTCGCAGCAATCGAACCAGCCATCAAAAAAATCCATCATTTGATGTCATATTTCCATCATTTGATGTCATAAACCAGCCATATTTTGATGGCTGACCACTCCCCATGGTAACATTTTTCGGATGATGGATCCATGTGCCATGCTGTTTTCGAACAGTGGTCCTGCGGCGCGGTTACGGATTCCTGGGATTTGGATGTTCCACCATCTGGTTATGACTAACATAGCCATGGAAAATCCCAACCATCAATGGAAGTTGATGTCGCGCTGGGAAAATAATCTATTTCGATTAGGGCCATCATTTTCCATGGCTATGTAAGAGTCATAACCAGAGGGTATATCGGGTAGTGAAACTCCTGAACTCATCAGGGGTCGATCACAGCCAGTGACGACGAGATGTGTATCCTACAGGATGGGGCCCCACGAGTTCGCGTGAACCGAAACGCCTCAAACAAGTGGCTGAATTCGATTGGGTTTATGGCATAACGAACGAATGTTTTCATGGGGTTTATAAAACCAACGTTCACATCACTGGGGGGCACCATCCTGTTATACCCCTATACATGGTTATACGATAGTTCTGGACTTCCAATTCCGGGGATGCAGCACTGTTCACTTCACTTGTGTAGCAAGGTCTCCAACTTCGCCCCAGAATTGTAAGTTATATCACCGTGATATCCCCAGGTTTTTGTTGCTGATATCCCCTTAGAAATCTTCTAGTCATCTAGTCCTTTCAAGCGACATTTATGATGCATTCCATATCCTTCAGTTGGTTTGAATATGGTTCCCGAGATGATAAAACCCTAAATGTCCCTACCATATTTGGGTGGTGATATAGTCCCATTTTGTTGCGATTCTTAGTCCCATCAAATCACATTGCTCATTAGGTATCAATCAAACCACCATATTTTCATGGTTCAAACCCATAGTTTACCCTCTGGTAAACTAACATAACTATGGAAAATCACCATTTTCAATGGGAAAATCCACTATAAATGGCCATTTTCAATAGCTATGTTAGTTTACCAGAGGGTAAAGCCTTGGATTTGCGTTATAGTTGCGTAGCATTCCATGGATTCTCCAGTTATGGTGGAGAAACTCGATACAACCATCACCGGCTCCGGCCACAAACCCAGGTTTTATCATGGTGAAAACACACGGTTTTGAGGAGATTTCGGATTCACCCACCCATGTCTATCCATGTGTTTTTTTCATGGGTTTAATAGCGATATCCATGTTTTTTTCATGGTATGGTGTCTTTATGGTTTAATAAGTTTAATACCTATATCACCTATATCCAAGGTTTTTCGATGGTTTTTGATATCTATATCCAACATGGCCAAGCGTTTTGGACAACTCCTCTGCTTCCCATCCAGCATTCCCACCACGACGCACCGTGTGTGCAGTGGGTCCCAGGGTCACCGAAGCGCTATCGCCGGTGAGACCTCGGGACGCCATGGACCAGCCACTGGGGTAAACATAGCACCTATAAAAGTGATGACTGGGGGATGGTTTATGGCATTGTTTTACCCCCCAGTTATAAATAGGTGATAAGTTATGATCCCATTAACTATAGATATATCACCTTTTTGTATGTTTACCGGAGGGCAATAGATATTTCACCAACAAATGTTGACATTATTTCATATTAAATCCATCTATATATATATATAAATCCTATATTAGTGATGATATTAGTGATGAACCATCAACAATCCTATACCACCTACAAGGTGGTGCCCCCGCAGTGATGTGAATGGTGGTTTTAACCATCTTGAAAACCATGAGTTCGTCAATGGAAAGGATGACATCCCATATATGAAATGGAAAAATGTTTGAAACCACCAACCAGGTGATGTTTGTTGGTTTATAATCCCCATGACAACTAGTTCGATATATCACCTGTAAACCATAGTGAAATGGGAGTTATTTGCACCAACTTAGCTAACTATGGGGCACCACCTTGTATAAACATATCACCTATTCATATCTGGGAAAGGTAAACATATATACCGCCTATAAAAACGGTGAGTCATTGGGGTATAAAGTTTATGGTTTATTGTTTTAGCCATGGTTGAATGATGGTTTACCCCCATCCATAGTTATAGCGGTTGATCATGGGAATTGGGATTGAATGGGGTCTGATATATGATGTAATGGGATATCACATCCCCCTATTAAAATTAAACAACCCCATTCTATGGTCGCAGTGATATGTGTTTTGATCAACGATGGTGACTCGTTGCGGGAGTTTTGAAGATTAGGATGGGAGTAGATCGGTCATAAGTGGTTGCTAATATCTGATAATTTATAGTGGTACATCTTGTTAGATATATTATATGGAATATCCCCACTGATGGGAAGAAATATGGGGTTTATGGATGAAATTGTAAATCTGGTTGGTGGTATACCTACCTCACTGAAAAATATGAGTCAGTTGGGATTATGAACTTCCTAATATATGGAAAAATAAAACATGTTCCAAACCACCAACCAGTTACAATGGCACAAGGTGGTGCCCTAGTTCGTGAACGCTAAGTTGACGCGTAGCTAACTTGGTTAAGTCGGGTTTATGGGAAATATAGCTATAGTTTAGGCAGTTACCCTATCACGTTTTCTTTAGAGCCTTTGGGGGGGTTCGTGTTCTGTAAAACGGGTTCCCGTGTTCTGTAAAAAGGGCCTTCGTGTTCTGTAGAAAAGGGTCTCGTGTTCTGTAAAAAAGGATCTCGTGTTCTGTAAAGAGGGTTCCTCGTGTTCTGTAAAAAAGGGCCTCGTGTTCTGTAAAAAAGGGCCTCGTAGTTCACGCACCCGCGCAGGCTCATTCTCACAGAAATCAGCAAAGGATTCATAAGGGGTATTTGACCACAACAAATTCAAACGGCCATCGCCGTGAGGATTCAGTAGCAAACTCGAATAGTGCCGGAGGACTTGAATGATGATGCTACTGCGACGATCTATCAAGCTGTACAGTGGAGGCCGGGTTGCATGCTTCAAACTCTTACCCAAACACGACAGCCAGTGCCACGTGAGAACCCGATTCGGCTCAAGGGTAATGGCCAGAAGCCCAATTGCCCAAGAAGCATCTGCAGACTGCAGAAATTTCAGTGAACTTCCATGCCGTTTGCCGTTGACGGCGTGGAAGCACAATGCTTCAATGAGCTTGGGGTCCGTAGTTTCCTTGGTTTCATCGAACTCTGAAAAGGTCATTCCTCGGAAAGCGATCTCAAAAACTTGTCGTAGCCAGCCATGCAGAATGAAACCAGCGAGGACAAACTCTAATGGACCAAAAATCGTTGTCCATTTGTTGGGAGTGGGTATGCTAGGCATACTGCTCATCAGCAGGTCCAACAAAGCATCGGTGCATCTTTCTACTGCCACATCACGGTCACAACAATGCCTCTGTTCACAGGGCAATCCCTGATGAGAGCAAACATGGACACGTTTTTGGCTTGTAATGTCACCGTTGAACATCTCTCGAAAAAATTGGGCCTTCTTCTCAAAAGAAGCTGATGATTCCCCAGTTTCAGATTCGGTTTGCCACCCGCGTCAATTCGGTACAATGATGAAAAATACATGGAAAATACTGCAGGAGAATAGTATATGGATATGGGATACTGCAGGATACCACATTTTCAGAGATGATCCCAAAAATCTCCACCTTGGTCGGTTCATTTCAGATACATGGGCAGTTGCCACTTTGCCACTTTTCTACTCACTCGCAACAACATCAGGTGGCCTGGATTGAAAAATACCGCTTTCCTGTAAAATGTCAACCAATCCAATGACTGTAGGATTCAAGCCAGTTCCAGTCACATGTCGTCGGTCTACTGATTCGTCCGTGATGGCCACACTGCCGTGGCTCCATGAATTGCCCTGCTGGAACTGCGGAGTTACTGTGATAAAAATCGTGGATTCCACCTGGTGACAGTTGCCAGCATATGACCCAAACCCACTGGTAAACTAACATAGCCCTGGAACATCACTATTTTTGACAGGTAAATATAGAAATGGTCCATTCCGTAGCTATGTTCCTTTACCATTCCGGGTACATATCAAAGGAATGCAAAAGTCAGCAACAGTGCAACAGAATGAACTGCAGCATCTTAGAATGAAGATCCAGAGTCCGTATGCCATGCACATATACACGACAGCTGATTAAACTATTGAATCCACTACTAATTCATGGTCAACCTTTTAGTGGGTCCACAAAAAATGGTTATCTTTTGTTATGGTTATTTTCCATTTATATCCAATTATCTGGGTATTATATAATATTTCACTAACCTCAAACTTGCGGCCATGGCTGGGGATGATTTGCCTTGTGAAAACCATGATTCCAGGCTTCAGTCGCAGTGAGGTCGTGATCAAATTTACCCAGATTTGTCATATTTTGACGGTTGACAATCCCCGAACACATCATCAATTCTATCCTCATTTCATAAGATTTTCCATTTATAGCAACATTACCAATAACATTAGCAATACAAAAAACCATTTCCTATGGGTTTTCCTATGCTTTTCCTATGCAGATCCATCAATCTTATCCCATCAATGAATCCACTGATCTACCATCGGCTGGATCAAGGCATTGGTTTGGCCAGGTCTCCGGGGGATGCCCTTTTTTCATGAAAATCAATGGATGATTTAGGATGATCCAATTTAATAGGGGATGAAAATGAAACATAAAATATATGTTTTTTTCATGATTAATCCCTAAAACATAATAAATGGATGAAACAAACATATATATATATGGTTTTATTACAACATGGATGGTTTCATTCATATAGTTTTTTTGAAATCATATGGATGACTAAAACCTATTAATGAAAATTTATTATGTTTTATTACAATATGCTTTAGTACAAAAATAAACGACATATGATGACATATGGTTTTATTACAACATGGATGAAAATCAATGGTTTACAAAAAAATATCGGTGGACACATGTGGAAAATCCCAAAACGCCATGGATGATTTAGGAGTACCCCCCATGGATCCACGGTTCTTTTTTGCGGGTGGTTTCCTCGAATGATCTACAGCGGTGCCCATAATGTGAACGGAATCGCTAAGTTGGTGCTTTCATAATTCCAATTGAACACTATGGTTTATGCTAGATATAGAAAGCACTACTTGCTATGGTTTATAAACCAACTTACAACTAGGGGGGTACCACCTTGTAGACATGTCCACCACAAACCAGAGTTTTTCTAGCTAGTTAGTTGCAACAACATATCCAACATCAATTTTTCTGGCTTAAACCATCTTAACCCCTCCCACTTCTATAATGGCCAATCTTTAGATGCCTTGCAGAAAATGACAGATTCTTAGCTGGTTAGTAGATAATCTCATTGATACCAAAAGACTATTTTCTACCCATCTAAGATCGACCTAGTTATGATGTACCCTCTGGTAATTTAACATAGCTATGGAAAATCACCATTTTTCATGGGAAAACTCACTATTTCTATGGCCATTTTCAATAGCAAACTGTTAGTTTACCAGAGGGTAAATCTACCATTCAACCGCCCAATTTTCAGATTTTAGGGCACCGAACACTCCGCGGAGCAGCCCGCGGCATCAACTGTGATACTTCCTTGGCTGCAGCTCACCTTGGCTGCGCGGATTTTATGGATGGGAAATCCTGTACCTTGGATGGTTGAAACATGTTAAAACCCTATAAATATAAACCCTCTGGTAAATTAACACAGACCCTGGCAGTTGTCGGGGTTGGAAGACTAGTGAAACCATGAAAAAATTGGGTGATTTTCAGGGTCAAACTGTTAATTTACCAGGGGGTAAATCATGGGATAAACCACCTGTCAACCGGTGCAGAATTATTTCTTAACCATCCGCTGTATTCTTTATATATATATATATATTTATTTATGGCGATGTAGATTTTTGGGAGACTTTTCATCAGACAAGGGAATCAAACCAACAGAAATGGGGATCAATTCAAGTTAGGAAGTAATGAAGACAACCTATTAATCTAGGTGGGGTATATTATTATATATATATTATGGTTATTATACAACCTTATTAACTTATTGCAATGGTATATATATATATATTAATTAATGGGGTATTATAATATATTAATCTACAACAACCTACAACTGAGTTATGATATTCTGGTTATTACCCACTTAAGATACCTGAGATGCACCTCCAAGCGAATCCAAATGGGAACGCCGGACATGGACCATGGATCATGGGGGAGTTTCCAAGCCACGTGGTTTTGATAGTTTGAAGGTGGGGCGGAGACCGGAGATTTGGTGATTTGAAGCACCCAAGAGGCTCCGATTCGCCAAGATCCTACCTGTAGGATTCTATCATATGGGTGTGTCTGAAAATAGTGTACCCCTAAACCCAATGGTTTTGCTGATCATTATCCCGTTTTTAAATGGCTATTTCATTGGGAATATACCCTATTTTCAGACAAACCCATATTGACGTTGGTGCATCTTAATGTGGAAAGGCATGGTAAACCCAACTCCAGCATCCGCCAATTCTGGAGGATGAAAATACCACCCATTTCTGGTGATGGGGATGTGGATGATGGGTTTCAAACTCAATGATTTGCGGCTAAAATACACACGAATGCCAGAGTGAATTCTATGCTAAACCATGGAAAAAATGGGGCCAGAGTGTGCTAAACTACTGCCACCAAGAAATACCATACTAAAATTCCTACTGAATCCTATACTAAACCACCGAAATACACTACTACTGCCACCAGAGCATACTAAACTCTAAGGGGAATGGGAAAAAATGGGGGCCAATGAACACTTTTCCTCAAGCGTGGCCAACTTCGTGATGGAACATACAAAAAGCTATGGAAAATCACCATTTATAGTGACTTTTCCCATGAAAAATGGTGATTTTCCATAGTTTAGTGTATGTTTACCAGAGGGTACACTATTTTCAGACAAACCCATGTGTAACTGGTTGGTGGTATACCTACCCTTCTGAAAAATATGAGTTCGTCAATTGGGAAGGATTATCCCATATATTATGGAAAAATGAAAGCCATGTTCCAAACCACCAACCAGGTAAGGACTTGCGATAGTTGATTCACTATCATAGTTCCCATACACAAATTTCTCAATCATCGCAGGAATCGGGGTAGACCAAATGTCATACACCACAAGTGACCGTTATTGAAGATACCACATCAACGAGCCTTGATCCAAAACCATTCGGCACTTGGTGGCTCACTCCAGTAAGTGTCAAACAAAAACACCAGTATACAACAGTTATTTCATGACGATCACCCTACTTCCCCTATTGAATTGGCCACGATAATTAATGCATGTGCCATGGTCAAGTTAGATGGTATATTATATCGTTTACGGTCATCCATCCTACGCCATGGAAAACCTTAGAATTTGCACTTTTTGTGCATATAGATCCCTATGAAAATAGATTGATCACCGTCGCCAATCTGGTGAATGTCACCCAGTACCATTGGCAAATAGGATTTTCTGGGGAAAATGATAACTGGTTGGTGGTTGAGACCTACCCCTCTGAAACATATTAGCCAGTTCAAATGATGATATTCCCAACTGAATGGAAAGTCATAAAATTCATGTTCCAAAGCACCAACCAGATGTTCGGATCAACCATGGGAAAAATCCAAACATCCCATCCCCCTGGTACTAAACACCTGATACGAAACCAGAAAAAAAACATCTCGTCCATGTCCGAAAGTCTGGTCGCCCTCATCTTCAAACCAGCCAGTGGATGTAACATGACGACCATAGGCTATGGGGAAAGTTTAATATGAACGCGGGGAACACGAATCCAAATGGGGTTGCAAATTGCGAGACAACTTCCAAAGTGGGCCCAAAGTGGCCTTGCGGCCTTGCGATTTTTGCGATGTCGGTCTTTCCGTCTTTCCCGGTGGTTTCATAGCTATTGACGCATCCTCATATAGCTTGATATTCGACCACCACATCATTCCAGTTTTTGCGATCATTCTCCGTAGAACGAAGCATTTTCTTCATGGTGACCTTGGTGGTTAAAAAAATCTTCAATAGCTGATCAGAATTTCCCTAGTTGATCTTTACCCTCTGGTAATCAAACCTGGCAATGGAAAATCTTCTTTAAATGGAGGTTTCTAGGTGGGAAACACATCGAACTAAATGGTACATTTTCCAGCAAGCCATGTTTGAGTACTGGAGGCTAATTCCCATTCATATCCTCATTCTTCTTAGGTAAGTCTCAATTAATCCCCATAAAATCCCATTAAAATCCATTAAGCCTCCATTTATCCCATGAAATCCCATGATTAATCACTATGAATGGATATTAACCATTTCTTTCCCCTTAAGTTCCCATGGATCCGAGAAAAGTTCGCTTTTTGAGCCCCCAACGGACATGGTCCCAGCGTAGCGAGCCGCAAGGTCCTGCGGCGAGAAAACGCCGCCAACGAGTGTTCGGGGATTTTCCAAGAAAATTCGTCTCAATATTCAATGGATTGGGTTAAGGGAAAATCTACAGGAAACCATGGTTTTAACCATCAAATATACAGTAGTGGTTTCCTGTAAATTTTCCCATCATCCAATTCTATGAAATATGAAATATCTATCATATATATATATAAAATATCATATATAATATTATACTACATTATAATATAATATATTAAAAGACATGGAGTATATTAATTGGTCTATAATCAATCCATGTCAAAAAAATCTATTGACCAACAAAAAGAGTCCTCTGTGAAAAGCACAAGTCGTCCGTCAATAAAACACACATATATATATATAAATATCAACCATTGATCATGGAACATTCATGAGAAATTCATGGAATATGACTGGAATATCAACCACTAATAGTCACTAATACCCTCGGGTAAACTAACATAGCTATTATAGTTTTTATTTAAACACCATAGAAAATTATGGTGGTTTAACCACTAGAAATGGTGATGTAACCTCTGGTAATTTGTCACATAGCTATGGAACATGGTCCATTTAGTTCGTTGATTTACCTATGCAAAGTGGTGATTTTCAATGGATATGTATGGAAAATCACCATTTTTAATGGGTAAATCCACTATAAATCACCATTTTCCATAGTTTTTCCAAGTCATGACCAGACACTTAGGGTTGAACCCCATGGTGACGACCGGGGATCCACCATGACTCAGGAAGCCAATGACCGCAGCTTCGTCCCAAATGCCCCACCCCATCCAGACCAACAAAAACCACCAAACCACCACATATATGTATCAAATATGTATCAAATATGTATCAAATATGTATCGAATATGTATCAAATATATAGATCATATATATCAAAGACCACAACCACCTCGTTCGCCAAGTGATGACCAACTTGACGCAGTTGTTTGGGGGGGTCCATTCATGGACCCGAGGGATTGGATGGCGAATAGGATATCGGATAGCAGTTCTGCTCAATTTCTGCCTCAAGCATGGCCAATCCCTTCCCGAATACGAAATACCACCCAAAATGACTACTGTAGTCCCCTAAAATGAATAGATCCAATTCTAAACCATGATTTGGTCTGGGGGGTATTTGATATTATCGGAAAGGGTTTGCTCTACATTTCCTTTCCAGAATCACAACCTTTAGCTACGGGGCCACTGGTTGTGGGTCCCAAACGGAACCCACAAGTTCTTCACGACCCCTAACGGAATAGTCTTGCCTGGGATGTTCAGCAACCGGATTTCATGGTTGTTTGGTAAACATTGTGTGGTATTATCATGATCAATCTTATCCTGAAGACCATGAATATATTTTAGGTGATGAGCATACATACCCTCTGGTAAACTAACATAACTATGGAAAATCACCATTGAAATGGGTAAATCCACTATAAATGGACCATGTTCCACAGCTATGTGACAAATTACCAGAGGGTATCCTCCAAAACCTCTCGTGTGGGCATGATACCAACTAAATCTACCCATCTAACGTGGACCAGGTACTTGGGGGCGCAGTTCCACTTCAATGGATGTGGCTTTTTTTTTCACCATAGTTTTTAGGGGCCCCATATCCCAACTTATGAAAATCATGGCCATAGTTACGGCCATGAACGTCCCCTCAACTGCACCCACAAGGAGGTTGTACATCGCATTCTATTCAATTTACATCCTATCAAATCCCATTAAACCACCATGTTTGTATGTTATCCAATGAATGGTGGTTTCCGAAAATAGGGGCACCCCTAGTTTTCATCCATTCGATTTTCGGATTTTCCATTATAAACCATCCACAATGGGGATCCTCGATTTATGGAAACCCCCATATAAGTTGGTAAGTTCAATAACTATGGTTTATAATACTTACAAAATCTTATACCCTCTGGTAAACTAACATAGCTATGGAAAATGGCCCATTTATAGATGGTTTACCTATTCAAAATGGTGATTTTCTATAGCCATGTTAAATTACCAGAGGGTAACTATAGTTTATGGGGATTATAAATGATGGGAAACCTCCAAAATTTCTATGAACTGAAACCCATCAATGACATGCCCGCTGACTCCGGGTTCCCCAGCAGAGCACTGCTTGGTTTCGGTGCCGGCTTCGGCCATCCGCGCTGCCGGGTTTACCTGGCCCCCAAAAGAGTAGCTTGGTGATTTAATCCATAAACATAGTGATTTAGATGGATTTATAGTTGACGCATGAGAAGTAAGTTGGTTTAGTTAGCTTATCTGTTGGGTTTAAAACATACATCGAACTACTTAGGGTGAAACTGTGAGACTATCATCTGCTGAGGAATTGCCCAGAGATACATTCAGAGTTACCCTGTTTCGGTGACCGGAAGATGATTTTGCTGGTCGGTTTGTGGCCCTATAGATTTTTTTACCTGTCAAGACATGTAGACTTGGATTGGATGTACCTTTAGCCATCAGAATTTCAGCGAAACATAACGGCAGACACGAGCTTGGCAAGTCATTTCGATATCAAATGTAGTAACATGATGTAATATGCTTATATCAATATAGTAACCCTGAAAACGATAGAACCCTAATTCACACCACTATTTTAGTAGGATTTCACTGTTCTATCTTTATGTTGTTTTTCTATCGTATCTCATCCTGGCAGCTGGCCCATTTATCCACACTTATCCACAATTATCCCCATTGATGTTCCAGTAACTGCAAAAACATATATCCCATTATATGTAACATTTAAGTATATTAAGTGATTATTAATACTCATTAAGATCCATTTAATGGATTCATAATACACCATTAATATGAAGTAATTTTGAATCTCCAATTCACAAAACTTGTTGTTTCGAAGAATCCTTGGTGAACTCCCAATTTTGAAGAGCCACAAATCATACGAAAAATCTTTGGTATTCCACCAGCAAAAACCACATTTGCTGGTTATACTTATTTTTTGCAAAAAACTCGAGGATTAGTTTCTAGCCATCCAGTTGGCTTCGGGGATGATTTTTGTTGCTTAAACAAGGTGAAACCCAGCAGTTTTGCTGTGCCCCGCACCGTGTGGCTGGTGCTTCCAACGGTCACCGATGCACTGGCCGAGGTGAGGCCTGGGCTCAGCTGGTGTATTAATGTTCATTAATAGTCATTAATGGTCGATAATGTTTGTGGTAGATAAACCCCATTAACTATAGATTATCGATATATCTTAAGAATCTTGGTTGGTGGCTTTAACCATCTTGAAAAATATGAGTTCGTCAATGGGAAGGACTATCCTATATATTATGGAAAATAAATGTTCATTGACAGTCATTAATAGTGGTTGATAAAGTTGATACATGTTCTGGTTTAAGCCACTTTCATAGCAAAATCTATAGATTCTAGAACATGTTATTTATGAGGATTTAATCCCATCCCATCGTTCCTAATAGTTATGGTTTATGATGGTTTAATGTGGGTAAAACTGTCATAAACCAGCCATTTGGGAATGGTAAACATACCACCTATTTATGGTGATTTGGGGGATGATTTCTTATTTATTATTGTTTTACCCCACATTATATTCTGGTATATTCTGGTGATATAACGAACTGGTTCATGGGGATTATAAACCAACAAACAATACTTTCGCAGATACTTGTGGTAAATACCCTTCACCAAATTGTTTGATTATGGTTTTCCCAAGTAATATTCCCCTCATTGTTGCGATTCACAATCCCATCAAATCTTATTGTTCATTTATCTCAATCAAACACCATATTTTGATGCTGGAAAAACCTACTTGAATGCTGCTTCCCCATTTCTGATGGTTCGGTTAAATGCTTATATCCGTCCAACGTTTCCGCAGAAATGTTGGTTATTATCATATCCCTAATATATTCCCATAGTTTTTGGTAGAATGCACCACATTCCTAGGTTTCCCCCGATACTTTATGCTGAATACTCTCTTGCAAACTAACATAGCTATTTTTTTTAAATAGGCACATAATCAAGTACTATGGTCTATGGCTTCCATAGCTATATTAGTTCATGGCCAATCTTAGATACCCTGCAAAACATGACCGATTCTTTGCTGGTGAACGTAGATAACCCCATACCAAAAGATTATTTTCAGATTAGTCAAACCACCCATCCAAGATTGCCCTAGATATCCCATTCATCCCCATGATTAATATCCCATAACAATCCCGTTTTTGTTGATGGTTAAGTTCCCCTATTTCTTGTTGGTCCAGAAACATCTACCCGTCTTTCAGATTATCCCATTAACATCCATTACCCTCTGGTAATTTGTTACACAGCTATGGAAAATCACCATTTTAAATAGGTAAATCATTCATAAATGGTCCATTTTCCATAGCTATGTTAGTTTACTGCAGGGTAACATCCATTAAGATCCAGAAACATCTTAGATTGCCCCAGAATTACTGGAGGCTAGCCTTCACCACTAGGCCTTGTTGCCCCCAGTGGCTTTCGTTTCTGAGCTTCCTGGCAAGCCACTGCACAACTGCTATAGCTGGCAGACAAGCCACCTTTGATACAGGTCACCTGGGCCAAAGATGAACCGTTGGGAATGAACTGCTTCGATTAATATGACCTATTTTTACATCTACTATTAATACCATAATATATCATAATATATGATAATATATAATATATATATACACACTATATACCAGAATATACCATAGTGAATTATTGTAATGATGATCCATATGGGTTTGTATCTCAATGTTGATGAGTAATCACCATTATTTTTCGATTGTCAAATGTCAACACATCCTCCATGTTCGGAAACACCAGGTCTATGACAGATTCAGATATGGGGATGGGTCTTCAAAACCCATTCACGAAAATCTCATGAATCATGAATAGAAATCATGAAATATCCAGTTATCTCTCCAGTGACATCATTTCTGGTTGGTGGTTTACCTACCCCTGTGAAAAATGATGGAGTTCGTCGGTTGGGATGATGACATTCCCAACTGAAATTCATAATCCAGCCATGTTCCAAACCACTAACCAGAGGTATATCCCATCTGGTTGGTGGTTTTAACCATCCTGAAAAATATGAGTTCGTCAATGGGAAGGATGACATCCAATATATTATGGAAAATAAAAGCCATGTTCCAAACCACCAATCAGCCAGTTATCTCCCCTCTGAAATCATTTTTTTTGTAGGTCAATCCGATTATCCCCATAATATCACCGCATGGTCTGAGCTGAGCTTCGCAGCACTTTTGCTGGCGAAATATCATCTTGGTTATAGAAAGTTAGGAATCTCTCTGGTAATTTGACATAGCTATTGAACATCACCATCCTCAATCAGTACATATTGCGGTAGATCACCTGTAAATGGGCTATTTTCTACATGGTGGATCTTGGACACCCGTCAAAAAATCTCATTTTTCTGCTGGTGTATGGACTATTTTTACCAAGGTTGACCCAGTCGCTATGTTCGTTTCCCAGAAGGTATCCACATCTGCCGCCCCTTTTCCAAGTGATGCCGTAGCTAGGGTTTTGAAGGCTGTGAAACAGTGGCGAAGTCATCCCCCATCAACGGGCACACGCCACAGCCGAAATAGTTGGCCTATAATAACCTCGGCCTCATTTGCTATGAAAAGCCTCCCCTAGCCATGGTGGATGTTGGTATATCACCCGCAAGGGTGTCATCAACCATGGCAAGCTGGGAAATACCCAAACCTATGGAGGTCTATAGCTGGGAACATCAGCGAACTCAATATCGTAAATGGTTCCTTGTTTGACTACTGGGAGGTAATTCCCTGGTTGTACTTGGATATGTCGGGCGTGCCCTGATCGTATACCAACAAAAACCAAGTCTTGCTCAAATTGAATCCTCATGATTATCGTTTCTAATTTCTTAAACAACCAATATATCAAGATCATTTCTTGAGACTTATATTTTTAGTCTTTAAAACACAGTCATGATAATTTTTCCATATAAGTATGTTGACGGTTGATAATCCCCGAACTAATCATCAACCATCATCAAATCTATCCTCATCGTTCATGGTGAATTGCAACTTGAACCCCAAAAACATGATGATGAAACTTGGATTTGATAGTTCCAACATTAGTTTATAGGTGATACATCTATAGTTAATGGGCTTATTAGCCAACAAACAGATGAATTGTTCCCCCCCAAAACGTTCCAACCCAACTTTTCCCCAAGATTGGTGGATGGAATCCCGTTGCTGGGGATTCATAAGAACAGAAAACCTCAAACAAAGCCAGGATTAGCGCATGGAAATCCCCCTTAGATCTCTTTTAGATCACCATTTTTCATCGAAAAATCGCCATAACCGGGTGCCAGCATCGGGGCAAGCGCCACCCTACAGGGCCACCAAGTGGTGTTAACTAAGAATTTGATTGCGCGGTCGCGGTCATGCAGTCGCTCCTGGCAGCGCTTCATTGGGGATTACTCTCTGCTAAACTCATATAATTTGGGAAAATCAAATGAAAATCACAGTTCTGATAGGTAAATCATGTAAATTTCTATGGATATTTCTATGGCCATTCTGAAATAGGTATGTTAAACTACCAGAGGGCAACCACGATAACCACGATAACCATCGAAATTATCTCATGGGCTAAGGGGATAAAAAAATCCCGACCTTTGTCGAGTTTCGGGTCTGATGATCGGCAGAGGATCATACCAGTTTCATCATAACTAGCGCCACCATGCATACCCTCTGGTAAACTAACGTAACTATGGAAAATCACCATTTTCAATGGGTAACTCCACTATAAATGGCAATTTTCAATAGCTATGTTAAATTACCAGAGGGTAGTTATAACCCAGTTATAACTGGGAGACTTGCCGCTTAGAGACTTAGTGCACAGAAACTCACCAGGCGGAAAAGCAGTTACCAAGCAGTTACAAAGTGGGATGATCCAAGTCGAAATACAGGGATTCATGGGGACATGGAATAGGAAGACTGGTGGTGCATCATGGGATTCGCAAAAAAGGCGACATACCATGGTGAGAACGGGGACATACCACTGTGGTTATTTTGCTTGTCTCATCCAGCAACCTGAAAATAGAGAACAAAATTAGGCCATTTGGGGATGACTTCCCTGATCATTCCAGTGACATCACGACGTGAGGTCATTATATAATCATCCTGAGGATCATCCTGATATGTTCCACTACATTCCATTAATACTCATACTTCATAAATATCTCATTCTATCTTGGTATATCCTGGTTTATCCCGGTGATATCACCAGTTAACTCCACATAATTGTGGGCTCAAGGCCACAATGAATGGACAGTACATGGTTTATGCCCCAGCGTCATCCATAGTCCATATAGCTGGTGATATTTCATGATATTTCTATAATAAGCTGGCATATATTTCCATTTAAATGAGTCTATTTTTTTTTTTTGGCATACTTAGGCAGGCCAGAGGTGATTTTTATGGATGTAAACCATGGTGGATCATGAACCCCCGTGTTTGTTGGGATATCGCCCTATAACTATGGTGAAGCCTGTCACTTCTTCAACTGGAACTGCACTTCCAGTCGTATCTCGTCCGTCAGTACTTACAGTGGTTGATCATGGGAATATATCAATGGCCATTCCAGGATCCGATTGATTGGAGGTACCTACCATATATAAGGCCTTTGTTTAAGGCCTATGTAAGTGAATATCCCCACAAAATATGGCCTGAAATATGGTACAGTACCTCCATCTGTTGGATCCTGGAATTCCCATTGATAGTGGGATTCCATGGGAATTCCATGGAGAATCCCACACCCCGTTCAACAAAACAACACCTCTCCATGGTCCCAAATATATCTGGTTGGTGGTTGACCTACCCCTCTGAAAAATCATGGATTTCGTAAGTTGGGATGATGACATTCCCAATATATATATATATATATGTATGGAAAAATAAAAAATGTTCCAAACCACCAACCAGATATGATTTGATCCTCTTCTAATCTATGATTGATATTGGGGGTGTTTTATATGAACGGGGCAAGGGATTGTTCTACTATCGTACCCCAAATAATTCTTTCCATCCATCATAAATCAGATAAATCAGTGGCCAAATCCAGGAACCTCCAATTTAAATTGGAGGTACCTAGTCACTAAGTCTATTTTGAGGGCTATGGAAGGTGATATATCTCCAATTATGGTGTTTTATATGACTTAAGTTTTATATGACAAAGAGTACTTCAAATGGATCGGTAGAAATCAATGGCCATATCACCTACCTCCTTCGGACCTTTCTTCGTCACAGCCGGAAAGGCGGAAGGGCTGAGAAAATAGAGCTGGGAGCTGGTCCACCATGGTCAAATCTCTCCCCATTTACAGCAGATGAGTATTGAAATGTATAAGATCAGGGCACAAAAATCATCAAAAATCCAGTTGCTTTTCACCAAAATTTTGAATCTTAAATGCGCCATCACTGGTTGTGATTTTGCACCGCCAGAAATCCCTTCCCGTTGGGTTTCCGTAGCGACCATGATTCTGAACCATTTCTTTCGGTTAGAGAAAGCATATGTTTGCAGTATCCCCATTTACAGCAGAAGATTGGCCAGTTTTTCGTAGAAGAAAACAGGATAAATCAGAAATGATGATCAAAGTTCCATTTATGGCTTTTCATCTGCATTCATGTGGGATTTTTCAGCTCTGGTCATTTCTGGCCCCTTGGGTTTTTCCAAACAGCGTAAAAAACCAACATCTGCCGCACCGCTGCCTGTCGCGGCCTAGGTGGACAAATAGTTCATCGTCAAAAGCCTGGCGCATTTGTCTCATGGCATGGGGGCCGCGCAGCGCGCGCAGCCAGGAATCGGTTATAGTCATTTATGAAATTTGGTGGTTTAATGGGATTCCATGGGATTTGATGGGATGTAATGAATGAATAAAACTTTTGTCAATGTCTTAGATGGGCAAACACATGTTGTATTAACTTGTTTCCGTTAGTCATGATATATCTCCCAAAAACAGCAAGATATTTTTTTTGGTGGGGAAAGGCCAGCTTGACTTTCATGGATAAAATCATGATGGTATAGAACAGCTACTAACCATGGTTACTCACAAGCTAAGTTACTAACTATGTTTTCTAACCCCCACAAGGTGGTGCCCCCCCCAGTGATGTTTGTTGGTTTATAAACCATAGTAAGTAGTTCGATATATCTACCATAAACCATAGTGTTCAATTGGAGCTATGAACGCACCAACTTAGCATTTTCACAGCTCACGAACGGGGCACCACCTTGCATGTTTGTTGGGATATGCCCCAAGTTACCACGGTGAACTATCTCCAGGAACCGTGAAGCGTACAAATCTCCAGCTCCCTGCGCCCTCAGCTTGGGGACTTTTCGTTCAAACCTTGGTACCTTAAATGATCTGACCTGGACGGGTGCCAACTAAGTAGCTGTAAGCCATTGATGGGAGCCACTCAAGGTTCATCCACCATGGTATCCATAAACAATTCACCTCTGACCTGCCCAAGGATGCTATCGGATGTAAAACATGAGGAACTCGTCATTGCCGTCGCCACTCAATGGGCGACACACGCTGATTTCGTCATAGCCATCATTGGTGTTGACGGTCCGCGTAGGTATTTAAAATCCATCTTGTGCTGCGGGTTTTGCGCCCTTAAACGTATTTGTCAATTGTGATCATGATGACAAGTAGTATATCTACTAGTTCCCCCAAAAATAGATAATTCAGTATATAAAATATCAAGTTTGATAATATCAAAATGCCAAACAAGCAGTATATCTACAAGTTCCATGCTAAACAAATCTTTATCTTATCACTATTTTAGTAGGATTCTACTGTTTGGCATCAGCAATTCAAGGTTACTATGAATCCAGGACAGTTCCTATAAGCGATCATCGTGTTGAGCTTTCAATCCTGAAATCGTGGGGCGGCTAATCAGATTAATCCTTTGGTAAACTAACATAGCTATTGAAAATCACCATTTTAATAGGTAAAACGTCTATAAATGGTCCATTTTCCATAGCTATGTTAAATTGCCAGAGGGTAATCCTTTGGTTGATTGTAAAAAGTGCTTCAACCCATCCCAAGCTATTTCATCTATTTCTATTACTGATCGTCATATAGACCCTATAAATCCCAGTGAAATTGGACTTAACTTAGCGTGAACAGCTCACGAACGGGGCACTCTGTACAGCTCACTTATGGCCTCTTAATCCCAACCAGCCGCGCTGTTGATGGTCAACGCCTATGTTATATCACCATTATTTCCCATAGGATTTGAGTGATATATATATATATATATCCTATATAGATATTGTTACCAAAATTTGAATCTTATATTGATATCATATCCAACTTTTCATTGCTATAATGGGATCCAGCATTGTCCTTGTTGATGGCATCAATGGATCATGGCTGAAAAACCGGCCCATTGTCCTAGTGAGGTCGGCAGGTGGCCCCATGGCGGCGACTTGCCTGGCCAACTTGCTGGGCAGTTCCTTGTACAAGGCCGCTCCGCCGGTGTTGTCGCTCTGCCGGGCCACCGCCTCAGGCGTGAAACACATCGGAAACACCTGGGAAAACTACGGGGAAAACTATGGGAAAATATGGGAAAATATGGGAACAACGATGTTTTTTTTAATGGAAATATAATGGGAAATTCATCATGGTTATATTTGGTGCTACATTTTTTTTGGATGAAAAAAACAGCCGAAAATCAAGTGTTTAGCAGAAAACACGGGAATTTCAGCGGGAAAAGTGGATTGGTAAGCAGTAAAATCAGTGTTCAGTAAGGCTTTTCCAACACCTGAATTGGATCTTAAGCCGCCAAAATGGGATGTTAGTAAAGATGTGATGTTACCCTCTGGTAAACATACAAAAAGCTATTGAAAATGGCCATTTATAGTGAGTTTTCCCAGTGAATCACCACACTTTTGTTAGTTTACCAGAGGGTAACCAACAGAAGAATGTTTGAACAGTGGAGGTGTCACATCACTGTTCTGTTTGATCGTCCTGGCAAGGTCTTTCTGCAAAGGAAATTGGGGCCTGGAGAAAGAAAGTAGCATTGAAACCCAATCCCAACAAATGGCAATTTTAATGGGACCATACTTAATTTTACCGTCAACATTTTGGGGTATCCTTATTTTCGAACCCGCTCCATGACTGGATTGCTTTCTATTGCTTTTCAGATGAAAGCTTAAATGCAAGAAAACATTTTATGGGCATGCCATAGTCTTGAAGCACTTCTTAATGTTCATGTCATATTTTGAGTTTCACCATGTTTCACCTCGCACAGATTACACCACACATATTCCCCCCACTCATTTCAGCCATGCTGGCCATGTCAAGATCTGCCACTCTTCGCTAGTGTCAAATTGAGGGTTTCACCCAAAGGTCCCAGATTTTTTTCGCTATAAATCACCGGCTTCTAACTATTCTACGGCCATATGTCCTCGAGAAAAAACCATGCTTTATCTTAGTGTTGCGTTGCGGACCCCGCAGGTGGTACTAGCTTTTTTTTTCCGGCTTAGAATCCCCATAACCCGAGATATAACACCCATAATATCATAAAACTCTGTGAAATTGGACTTATTTGCACCAAATTGGCGATTGCGAACTGGAGTTAGTGGGAATCTAAACTTTTGGCCTTGATTTCCACGACGTCAATGTAAGGATCTGCTCTCCGGCAATCAAACATCAGGGTTTTCATTCGAAAATAAAAAAAGTCGTTACTACAAAAGTTGGATCAACAAAGAAAGTCGAACTTATTGCTAGTTATATATACCCTCTGGTAAATTAACATAGACCCTGGCAGATAGGGGTTGGAAGACTAGTTTCCATTAAAAATGGGTGATTTTCAGGATCTATGTTTGTTTACCAGAGGGTAATATTTGCCCTGTAGCTTCTTGACCATCTTCTTTTTCCTTCACATTCCGATGATGTCTGAGACATAGCTCCTTGGTACACCACCTTTTTTATTTCTGGGTGTATTTACAAGGTGGTGCCCCAGGTCGTTAGCTAAATTAGTTTATAAGTCCAAGAACTATGGTTTATAGGTGATACATTTATCTGGGTAAATTATAATATTTCACTAACCTGTATTGTTGGGCCATTTGGGGATGATTTCCCGCAATCTAACCATGATTCCAGGGCTCGGTCACAGTGAGGTCGTGATCAAATTTACCCAGATCTATATAGTTAAATTAGTTTATAAGTCCAATAGTCCAATAACGTTTATAGGTGATACATCTATAGTTAATGGGCGAAGCTAAACCAACTTATAGCGGGTGGGGCACCACCTTGTAAGGGCCTCCAACGTTCATTAATCACAAGAATCGTGATGAACCCAGGTGATCCCATGGAGATTTCTCCCCAAGAAACCATGGAGTGTACTACCGGTGGTGCCTCAAATCGCTAGCTAAGTTGGTGCAAATAACCCCCATTTCACTAGGGTTTATAGTATATATATATATCTACTAATGGGGTGATAAACCAACATTGACATCACTGGAGGGGCACAAGCATCTGACCCCAGGATCTTCATAGGATTTCGTCCCAGTGGCAGCTCGTTTTCGGTCCTCATCCTGTTGGAAGGTCCACTCATCCAAGGCGTCCTCAGTAACGTGGGTTCTGATGGATTTGTCATCCAAATTTGATCATGTGATAGGTCTGGCTGATCATAACTGACAAATCTGAAATAAGGCCAACTACCCTCTGGTTATGTCAAAATAGCTATTGAAAATGACCATTCATAGTGGATTTTCCCATTAAAAATGGTGATTTTCAATAGCTATGTTAAATTACCAGAGGGTATTGCTTTTTTTGGTTCTAAGCATCCAGTGACGATAGGTCATATGTTTTTTGTGGGATAATGGTGATATTTCATGGGATTATAAACTCATAGAATGGGTTGATACGAATGGAATATCCCCCATTCAGAAATTATATGAACACCACCATCAATATAAACATGTTTTTTTTGCTTGGGGTGAAAAAACGTATGTGACTGGGACCATAGAATAGGGGTGTTACTGATATGAACAGGGGAAGGGCATTACATTTTTTATATCTCTAGATGCATCTCTAGATTAAGATTGTCTATATCACCTAGATCATAACTGCTTGGTGGTTTTAACCATCTTGAAAAATATGAAAGTCAATGGGAAGGATGACATCCCATATATGAAATGGAAAATAAAAGCCATGTTTGAAACCACCAACCAGATAATTACAATCATCATTAACCATCATTATCCCATGATTATCCCATTATTTGGACAATCAACACCATCATTTCATATGACTAGAGGATGGGACTAGATCCAAATATCTGGATATGTCATAACTGGTTGGTGGGGGCGACCTACCCCTCTGAAAAATCATGGATTTCGTCAGTTGGGATGATGACATTCCCAATATATGGAAAAATGTTCCAACCACCAACCAGTAATGTTTTTCAATCTCGTATGCCTAAAAGATGCCTTTCAAAATTGACATGTTTTACTGGTTGCTGGTGCAATAACATCTTGAAAAATATGAGTTCGTCAATGGGAAGGGTTATCCCATGGAAAAAAAAATGTTCCAAACCACCAATCAGTAGTTATTTCCTAACCTGAAATGTTGGGCTTTGGGAGAATTCCCTGACTCCTACCTATGATCCCAGGATATATCAGGGTTCGGTCACGACGGCTTCGGTCACTTTTATTTCATTGCCAATCAGCCAGAGGGCCCCTGCAGAAAATGACAGATTCTTAGCTGGTAAGTAGATAATCCCATTGATACTAAAAGACTATTTTGGATGAGTTGAACTACCCATCTAGGATTGACCTGTCGTAATATCACCCAGAAATATGGTGTTGCAATGTCTGGAATGGTTTCAACTTTTAAGCAAATTATCTCTCGTGGCAATGTGAAGGCTGAGAATGGAACCTTTAGTTGTGGGAAAGCCATGAAAAATATGAGTTCTTTTTTTGTAGATCGTTCTGTTGGATATGGTCCCAAGATGGAAATACCATATGTGTATGAGCTGGTAATTGATAGATGGATCATACGACCTAGTGCAAGGATTTTTCAAATATTCTGGGAAGAACTGGTAGTGGTTTGACCCAGTTACCCAGTTACCGGTAATCAAAGATGGCGGGAAAAATCCCATGATTTTACCAGCGAACTAAACCTCCATAAGTCATGGAACCATATGGAACCCATGATTTTCGGGGAGTTCCCAGTCATTTTTGATTGCCGAAGGGCAAGATCGTCACCCTGTTCACAGGGGAACAACAACCACATGTTCAGATTCGAATGGGGAACATGATTTCCTAAATCAGCAAATTTGGGAACACACTTTTTTTTCAAACAAATCAGTACCCTCTGGTAAACTAATATAGCTCTTGAACATGGCCATTTAGTTCATAGTTGATTTACCAACATAAAAATTCTGGTCTTCCATAGTTTTTTGTATGTTTTCCAGAGGGTATACCTTCGGTTTCACGCCAATTTCCCACGTGAACCTTCCACCCTTGCAGCCCAAAGTCCAGTTTGTTACGACCTGGCGTTGAGTCATGGGGGATGGTTTATGGCATTGGTTTACCAACATTATATACATTGATTATATATATATAACCAATGATATCCCTATATAGAGTATATATATATATATATGGCATTTTATACATTTATTATACATATTATATACATTATAGACAGGTTATATAACCATGATATCCCTATTACAACCTGTCTATCCCTATATATCCATGATATCCCGATACATTACCAAGGAACTAATTGTGGGGTTTCACGGGATAGCCCATCCCCATATTTTCAACACGCCCATTCTGTCCCAGAATGTGTGTAGATCCACAAGACCATGGGTGAAAAATGGGTGTGAAAAATCTTAGGGGGATGGGATTACTGTTTAAAAATACCTATGGCTATGTTACTGAAATAGATAATATATAAATATAGATCATATAATATGTATGGCTATGTTTAAAAATACGTGATCATACAAATATATACCCATTTTAGATGTCCTTTTGGTAAAAATAGAGGCGCCGGGAGCTGGTATATTTTGGTATACCATCTATCATCATTTACCTGTTGTTAAATGGGTAAACAAACCCCTCTTTTCATCAACCAACCAATGGGAAAAGGACATCTATGTATATACCCATTTTAGATGGACACCTCAAAATGTTGCGCATTTACCATATGGGGACGGGACATTTTTTTCCTCGACCACAAAATCAAGCCCCATGTCGAAGGTGGCGTAGTGAACCCTTGATTAACCGGTGGGATAACTATGGCAGGTTCCAACATAGGGGGATCCTAATCTAGTTTGAACACCCAAACGTCAATCATCCCAGTTCAAAAAAACACAGATAAGGATGGAACTTAAAAAAAATGAAACTGCGAAGCAGTATGTGGTCAACTAGCTTGGAAGCAGAACATCCGTTGTTTTACACGGCGTATGCTCAGGATAGCCGGGATACAATATTGCTTTTCCCACCAAGAATCATCCACTTTGGAATGATTTTAGGACCATTTTAGGAAAACAATAGTGGTTGACAGTGGTTGAGATTTCACCCAAGAGCCAACGACAATGCTAGATCATATATTAGCATGTCAGCATATATTGTATATGAGGTTTCCTCAGTCATGGGAGTGCCCGCAGATATCATCCAAGTCATGGATGACCATGACTTAGTATTGAAACCCACAGTGACTTGGGGATCCACCATTTTAAGAAACCCCCATGTGTGAGAAGATGTGTGAGATAGAATATCCGTTGGTAGGGATCACTCGAAGAAGGTAATTTTTCTTAACATCCAGGGTATAAGCTCACCATGGTCAGTCTTAAATTGTTGGCACAAAATCACAAAAACAGTGCTCTTCAAATACTCAACTAGCCTTCACCAGTTGGTTTTCCCAGGCATCACATCGCTTCAGTTTTGATTCCTGACCCGCTTCAGAACAAGGTCTCCACAAAAGGTCCATCAGCTATCAAAATTCCTTGACCACTGAAGTGGGAACATGCCATACGACTGGAAGTGCAGTTCCAGTTAGAAGTGGAGATGTAACCATAGTTATCCCAACTTATAGGGGTTTATAACCATTTTTATGGAGCTTACCCTCTGGTAAACTAACATAGCTATGGAAAATCACCATCTTTGAAAGGTAAACCAACTACTTCTATGTGCCATGTTCAATAGCTATGGTAGTTTACCGGAGGGTATATGATCCGTAACTTCGTACCTTCAACTGCACCCCTTTTTAGGGGATTGGGAGGATAACCATCACCGCATCGGAACTCTTCAACCGACTTCTCACGTTTTTTTCTTTGGAGGTTTCTGAAGTCATGGGGGCACGCCCAAATCATCAAAGTTATTAAACGACGATGAACACCTATTGTGAGTTGGGGATCCCCCCATGACTTAAGAAACCCACCATGACTTTGAAATTCTGCCTCTGGATCCTATATTTGGTCAGTTTTCTAGATTCGGAAAAAGACGGGATTTTATAGTTAGTTAGCTAAGTTAGTTTACACCTAGTTTTAACTATTCTGTATCGTAGATATATCTATAGTTAATATTAGTTAATGGACTTTATGAACCAACAAACATCACTATAAACCACATTATAGATGATATATTATCTATATGTATGTACACTTAATATCTATGGTTTATCTATGTCTATCTGATCTATCTAGGCATATCTATAGTTAATGGGGGGGCCCACATAGTAGCTATGCTATAGATGGCCCATCGATCATCTCTCCCAACTGGTTGCAGAAATCACCATGTTTGATGTATACACCTCCATTTCTGATACCCTCTGGTGAACTAACATAGCAATTGAAAATGGCCATTTATATTGGATTTTCCCATTAAAAATGGTGATTTTCCATTGCTATGTTAGTTCACCAGAGGGTAGTGAATAAGATCATTTTTTGATAGTCAAACCACGTCAACGCACCATTTCTGATAGCTAAACCGAAACCACCTTTTTTGTGGGTTTCCATAGTCATGGTGGTAATAGCTGGGCGGTTTATTTCATGGAAAATCCATCTATAAATGGATGAACATTCGGGGTACCCCCATCTTAAGAAACATTACCATATCTCATTCATATGCCATTTTTGATGTACAGCTAGGCCCATTTTTTGGGGAGTTTACACATCACATCAGCGATTTTTATAGCGATGACCTCCCTTTGCCAAGGTACCTTTGGATCGTTGCCGGCGAATCTCGACGTCTTGCAGGGGACTCAGATAGCCTACGGATGCCGCGACTTTTCCGGTGGAAAGCATAGCGTTGAGTTGCCTAGAAAAAGTGGCTGAATTCTATGGTAGATATTTCACGAAGTAGTTGATGGGGTGAAACTAAACCAACAAACATAACTGGAGGGCACCATCCTGTATAGGTAGCCTAAATAGATGGTTTAGATGGTGAATGGATGCTCCTTCCCCCAGTCATGTGGTAATTTACATCGCAAAATCATCGTCAAAGCCAGGATTGGATCTGATCCGAAACGCGCATCTGTCCGAATTCCACCAAGGTTTCATAGGGTGTACCTTGATATGTTGAATCCCAAGTAATTTTGTTTGCTATCCCATTCATATCCCAATCATTTGATTATGATGATCATGATGGTGATGATGATGGTGATGGTGATGATGATGGTGATGATGATGATGATGATCATGATGATGATGATGATGATGATGACGATGACGTTGATTGAACAGTACATCCCAACTAATTTGATGATCATTGAGCAGTGTGACCTAAACCCTGTTTAGTCCCGTATTATATTGGTCTGTGGCAGGATTCCCCGTTCACGAATTATGAGTTCATCCCCCAATATGATAAGTGAATAATCCCCGAACTACCCTCTGACAATTTAACATAGCTGTGAAAATTCACCATTTGTTGTAGGTAAATCTTCTGGTGGGTTCCATACATGCTGGTATCCCTAAATAGATGGATAATTTCATGGAAAATCCATCTATAGATGAAAACTAGGGGTAGCCCTATTTTAGGAACCTCCATATCGAATTAGTTATGGTCAGTGATGGTTATCATGGTCTAGCCTCCGGTAAACCAACATTAACTGTTGAAAATCAGATTTTTTTGTAGGGAAATCATCTATAATTGAACATGTTCCATGGCGATGTTAGTTTACTGCAAGCTATCATCAACCGACAGGGGCACACTGAACACTGCTCGAATTCCCATGTTGCTTAGACTATGGATTACGTCAGATTATTGAAGTATCTTATAGCCGAATATCAGATTGTTGGTTGGATATCCCATATATATTTTAATATTCCATTATATCCACTTGCATCACCATGATCCAATGAAACAAAACATTAAAATCGGCTTACTCACCGTAACATATCCATTTCCCATTGTACATCTCATCTCATATCCCCGTAGATTCCCATGATCAACATTGATCAACCACTACAAACCGCTATGGCTGGATCGTTAGATCATGTTTTCTCCCAATTTTTCTTGATTAACTAGTATGTGGTTGGGAAACTCTTGGTAGCTCCAAATCGCTCCCCATTTCATAGGGAATATGAATACCCATAGCTCCTTAGCTCCCTCCTAACCACTGGATAGTTAAACCACCATTTGTGTTGCTGCCGTCCAAGATGCTGAGTCTCTCCAAGAGCTGTCTGGGTTCTTCGCCAAAGCGTTTCTCCAGCGCCTGGCAAACGGTTTTCCGACGATCCGCGGTTTTCAAATCATCGCAGCACGGGGGATTGGATGATTTAACGGGGGATTACATATGGTATTCACCAACTCAAATAACTATATGACTATATCTAAATCGGATAAACTGGGATTAATCAACCCAAAAAACTATGTGACTTTATGTGACTATATCATGTATCTAAATCGGATTCAATGGGAGGAGCCATGGATGCCATGGAACTGGGAAGATCTTCGAACGGCTTCGAACGGCTTCGGACTGAAATGGATGGGAGCTACGGGGATTTTTCCAATGGGAAACTCATGGAATACTCATGAGATAAATATGATATGATATTAGTATTATAAATAGATTTAGTATTATACTCAAATTAGTATTATAAATACTCATTAGATATGGAATACTCATATTAGTATTAAAAATATTATGAGTATAGATAGATATAGATATTATCCTCTGGTAAACTAACATAACTATGGAAAACCACCATGCTATTAATGGGAAAACTCACTATTTCCATGGCCATTTTCAATAGCTACGTTAAATTACCAGAGGGTAGTAGGAAAAGTACCCAATCAACCAACAAGCGGGGGATTAATGGCTGGTTGGTGGGGGCTACCTACCCCTCTGAAAAAATATGAGTTCGTCAGTTGGGGTTACTATTCCCAATATATGGAAAAATGTTCCAAACCACCAACCAGATGGTAATTCCCACAAAAAATGGTTGTATATACCCAATTAATCCTTTATATCCCCAGTTATTACCCTCTGATAAACTAACATACATACCTATGGAAAATCATCATTTCTATTTTCTATGGTCATTCTCAAGTTCGCAAACTGTAAACGTTTACCAGAGAGTATAGCCCTAGTTAGATTCATGGAATATGCCCACTGATGGGATGAACCATGGATTGTATATCACCATGGAATATCCTCATTAATGTCAACTCCGGATTTTGCTAAACCATGGTTTATTAATTTGGGGGATACTCCTCCAATAGTCATTTCATCCAATACTTAAATGGTACCCCCCAATTAACCAGCCGTAAACGGGGTTTATTAATCCAGTGTTGCCATTATATGCGGAAAATCCCATGTGAATCCCGCAGCCATTTTCAATCTGCGCCTTCATGAGTGGCCGAACCTCTCCAGCCAGCGACTGATCTCTGATGTTGGCGGTCTCGGATGACGCCCGATGGGATTCGGCGGTAAAAAGTGGGCCACTTTATCTGGTTGGCGGTGCAATAACCATCTTGAAAAATATGAGTCAATGGGAAGGATGACATCCCATGTATGAAATGGAAAATAAAATTCATGTTCCAAACCACCAACCAGTGCCTAGACGGGATACATGGGCCAATCAGCCATGGACCAATTCTTAGCTGGTGAGTTGGTCGATAATCCCATTGATACCAAAAAAATAAAGGATCAAATTGATCAAATTCCCCATCTAAGATTGACCTTTTGTATAAGTTGGTAAGTCCAATAACCATGGTTTATGGTACTTATAACTATAGTTTATGGGGATTTTAAATGATGGGCTAATGATGGGGATTAATGGGATTACGAATTAGTAGGAATAAGTGATGGAATGTGCGGCAGTTTCCGCAGTGGTTAATCTGTAGATCCAAGCAAGTCCCGAACGGATCGACCAACGACCTTCGAATCCAAACAAAGCAACGTCGCCACAACCTCACCGTAGCTCGATTCCGACTGCGAGACCGCTGCGACCCGACCAGCATGCTCTTCAACACTTCCAGGCGTCTCCGTCCGGAAAATTCATATCCTTTGCAGCTCCAAAAATCTGTCCGGCCTCTGCTTCGCGTTCGTCCAAAAAATCTAACACGAGCGACAGATTCGGACAATCAGCGCACGTGGTGCCTTGACTACGTTCCAGCCAAAAAAAAAATTGGGGTCCCCAAAATAACACATATTCCCTAATCGATTCCCCAGTAACAGTGGATTTTCCATTGTGACAATAAAACATTGCCGACTAAGCAAGCCCAGGCAATGATGGGATTATGTGGCTAGTAAGCCACACATGGCCGGATGATGGGGATATTTTATGGTGCTTAAACCATGAAACATGATGATTGAAGCATGACACATGGCGGTTTAACCATTGAACATGGTGATTTCGCCGGATTTTATGGTGATTAGGGTGATTTAATCATGGCTGGTGTTTTTTTTTGGCGATTTGTAGTGACTGATGGCGAAATTAAATGCGATTTAAATGAGAATAATGTGGAATGGGTATTTTATGGTGATTAAGCAACTTTTAGCACTGACCATTTATGGTTAGAGTTTGATTACGGGAATACAGTAGGAATACCAGGCGAGTGTAACCCAGACACGTTTAACGGTGATTTAACTGTTTTTTTTATCGGGATCTAAGTGCATAAAATGTTTTTTTTGAACCGGATCTTCATGGACTGTCAATGAGACACCTGGTGATTTTTCACAAGGTGATGTCCCAAAGTTCTGTTTGTTGGTTTAAAAAAATACCTCTATAGCAACCCCCAAGAAGAAAGTAACACCTAATTAGTAACATAATAACAAATACTATTCTATCTTTTATTGGGTTGCTATGACTATAGATGTATCTACTAAAAAACCATAGTTAAGCTACTGCACTAGACCAAGCTAGCTAAGTAGGGGGCACTGTCAACATGAAAGCCTTGGCTTTACAAGCAACAAAAGTCAACAAAAATTAGATTTTATCTGGGTAAATTATAATAATTCACTAACCTGAATTAAGGCCATTTGGGGATGATTTCCCTTACTAACCATGATTCCAGTGAGGTCACAGTGAGGTTTATGGGATCTGAAGCATCAAAGGTTCCGGGGGTTCCCCTTCGATCTCCATGTTTCATGGTTTGCTGATCGTGTCCCTTCGCAGAAAATGACTGATCTTGGCAGTTCACCCTACTTGTGAAGTAGGTCATCTAGCAGGTTTTGTCAGTGGGGCAAGTAGGTTTTGCTTCAAAAGCCTGATTGGGAACTGGTTGAATTGATTTGTTTATAGATATTCCAATCATGGGTTGTAACGATCTTTTTCAGTCGGCTAGCAGAACCCCAATGTTAACATTGAACTATTTTTTAATTGCTCAATTGGGGTTATAATCTATATACTACATGAGCCACTAAGTCAATACCGCCACACTAATGGGTAACCAAAAGCAATAAAGGTATCTGGAGGAGGTATAATCAAGAAGCATTTGAATATCAATCAACACGTATGTGCCTAATCCATCCTAATCCTAGATACCAACCACAAAGGATCTGCATTTTTGCTATATGTCGTATGTCATACACAAATGAGCAGTGTTCAAATCCCAGAATTCGTCCCTTCTGCCTAGGAATTTCCATCATTTTTATTGTGATAAAATGTGATCATCTTCAAAATACACAGGGGTTGGTACTGTCCCAGTTTGGGAATATTGGACATCACCTTATAGCCATGGCATTGACCATATACCATTCATGGTTGGGTGATGTGAAAAATGGGGACATCAGTCATGACCCATGAAATCTTGGAGGATTATACCCACCTGGCCCACAATCAACCAGGAATTTCCAAGCAGCTTGCTGGCACATACCACGATATTTCCGTCGTCAATCACTTTGAACCACTTTGAACCAGTCTGGGTCAAAAGCCTGGTACCTAGTGAACTCTAAAATAACTGATAAATGGATGTTCATCCCACTAAAATTGTCAATAATAGGTTTTGACCCACACCTATATTGCTTATGTATCTCAATCCCCCAACAAAGGGGTGAACTTTCGCACTTCCTGGGATTGTTTTCCATTGTTTGAACCATTGTTTTCCGTTTTGATGCCATGAACATCTCCCATTTTTATCCAATCATTTCCCTATGATATGCGCATTTTTATCACATGCTTTCTGCATACATTCCACAGAGTTTCCCCAGTTTAAAGCCGCCGCCAACATCCGCCGTCAAGAAGCAGGGTCTTTCTGGCCGTACAAGATGTGGTCCTCGTATCCTGAGATCTGTCTATGTGTCGTAAATGAAACTAAGATGACCTATACCATGGTTGATGATTAGTTTGGGGATTATGATAATTGGGGATTATGATAATCCAATAAGAATGGGTTGACAACATTTTTATGGATTTGGTTTTTTGGTTGATTATACTACCCTAAAAATATATTGGGGATTATGATAATCCAATAGGATCCAATAGGGTAATCCCTATAAACCATCTAGATATCATGGCAAATCACTGATTCACTGATTCCAAAAAAAGTCAACTCAGGCATTAGAAACCCATCTAAATCACCGTTTTTGTTGGTTACCATCTGGTTATTTAACATAGCCATGGAAAGATCCGCAATTTTTAATAGGTGAGCCATCTATAGGGCCATCTATACCATGGCTATGTTAAATAACCAGAGGTTATATCATCTAGATATCATGGCAAATCTTGTGGTTATTGAACAATAGCAATGGAAAATCAGCATTCAGAATTGTAAATCAAAGTAAACCATCCAGAAATCTGGGCAAATTGTAATAATTCACTAACCTGAAACTTGCGGCCATTTTGGGATGATTCCCCCTATTATCCATGCTTCCAGTGAGGTCGCAGTGAGGTTGTTATAATTTGCCCCAATAATTACAATCAACACCATCATAATGAATGGATGAGATCATATCCACATATCTGGGTAACAAAGCAATATTTCACTCACCTGACATGTTTGTGCCAATCAGCCAGATACCCTGCAAAAAATGATAGATTCTTAGCTGGTTACTAAGTAGATAATCCCATGTCAAAAGACTATTTAGGATTAGCTTCCACCCATCCAAGATTATCCCATGAACATTACCCTTAAAATTGATGTTTTAACATGAATCTTTTCCCATGAACATCCAATTATCATTCAATTATCATGCATCAACATTCATTAGCATTACCAATACATTACCATTTCCTATGGTTTTCCTATGGGCATCCATCATTAATCTTATCCCATTAGCATCCACTACCCTCTGGTAATGACTAACAGTTTGCTATTGAAAATTTGGCCGATTGAAATTTCATTGATTTATCCATTAGTAGCATGGTAATTTTCCATAGTTTTTTGTAAACGTTTACCAGAGGGTAACATCGTTGTGCCACTAAGCAAGCAATGCTTCGCCGGGCTTAGCCACTTTAGTGTTTCTTAAAAAAACACTAAGACAGTAACATCTTCTTAAACTAGAAAAACTCAGTGTAATGTTTGGCCGATTGTTTTCACTTTAACACTTAAAGGTACCCTCTGGTAAACTAACATGACTATGTAAAATCACCACTTTAACAAGGAAGTCAACTATAAATGGGCCATTTTTAACTAAATGTAACTCTTCTTTCACCAGAATGGCTGACATAGGTGGCGTCTGAAATATCAATTAGTGGTACACCCAACAATCGACCCACCATTTGGGGATGGATGATTGGGTTTTGCCACACGATCCATCCATATCCCATTGTTTCGCAAAAAACAGTTGTACATATCATGCATATCCGTCACCAATCCATATCCATTTTATCCATTTTCATATTACCATAAACGCCAATTGATGACTTTGAGCTCAACATACCATATATTATGATTTATAGCTATAATTAACTATATCAACATACCATTAATTATAGCTATTAACTACATAGCTATTAACATATCAACCATCACTCCAAGACGTGACATAGCGTGAACTCGTCTGCTCGCAGAGCATCTGTAGTGATTTCCGTAAAGCAACTGCTTTGGGACGTCGATGGCATAGGTTCCTGGCGGGGCTGGTGCCTGGTGGGCTAGGGCGAAAAAAACAATAGGCTACAAAATATTCCAAATGTTCAAGTCGGATCATCATCTTGCCCATTGACATATAAAACCTTGATTTTTATAATATATATATGGTTGTTGATCAAAATTCTTTTATCCCGGAACGGCCATTCTTCGCGAATAAAAATTTTACTTTCGCGAAACTTTCGCAAACTCCATGTTTATCTTTCGCGGGGCCCATGTTGGCCAACAACACCTCTTATGAAGATTCGTTCACCACCTGCCAAATTACGCCAGAGAATCACGGATCACTTCTTGGTAGCCTTTTAAACATGCAGCTAGCATCACGGAATCCCTTCTCAGGACAGCTTTTTTTGCAAAGTTTACTGGCCCACCCCCTTCAACATGCACTTTGACTTTCGCCCGCTCTTTCGCATAACTTTCGCGGAACTTTCGCGAAATTATCCCTATTCACAGACCCCGGCCATCAGCAGGGGGGTGCAGTGAAGGAAAAGCGAAGACCAGGGGCCTTGGTGTTTGGCTCTCGCAAAGCCTCACTTTTGGAAACTTGGCTACTGCTACTCGCATTCTCTGGTGCCCTTCTCCTGCCGGACCCCGGGCGGCAGCGGGTTGGCAGCCCTTTACATATAATGATTATAATACCCAACTTTCGCGAAACTTTCGCCAAATAAAATTTTACTTTCGCGAACTCGAAAAAAAATTTCGCGAGGATTTCCAACATAACATGCACGGCTTTCGCAATTAAAACTCCTTACAAGGACCTTTAGATCGATCACCATATATGACATATGTATAGAATGTGTATATATATATATATGTCAAATATCACATATTGTACATGTATATGTATACGGTAACTACATTTAAATATACGGACTTTTAAATATACGAACAGGTATTTTACACTACCTCCGGGAAAGTTTTCCTTGGCCCGCCCGGTCATTTAAACATACGGAATCCAAGTCATTTAAACATACGGCAACTACATTTAAATATACGAACTGGTATTTCATACTACCTCCGGGGCCTCGCGGTCTGGCCCGCCCTCCACATATTTAAATGTCGTTACCGTATATATATATATAAACATATATGCACAGTGTATGTATATATATATATATATAGATTGTACATACTTGAAACATACCACCATTTCGGAACAAAACCAGAGATTTATCTGGGGATGGGGAACATCACCCTGTACCAACATCAGAACAGCTGGGATTTATGGATGTTCATCACCCAAAAAATGGAAAAATGGTATTTGTAGGTATTACAGATATTGATCCATAGACACAAAGTGGGATCTGGTTGGGTTTTCTGAAAGCCATCCCACAACTGTATTCTTGACTTGGATATAGAGAGAAGGGTACCATCAACACTCCTTCAGTAGGGTTTCCCCAGTTTGCACACTTCACAGATATAAAGTTCATCGTCAACCTCCAATGAAACTAACTTAGGCAGGGATGTGCAAAGCAACCAAGAATCTGCCCCCCCATTTTCCCCCACAAACACACTTGCTCAAACAACGACTTGCGTGTGCAGTTCCGCTAAATCAGTGGCTAGATAACCATAACTATGGGCGTTACCCTCTGGTAAATTAACAGTTCGACCCTGGCAGTCATCGGGGTTGGAAGACTAGTGAAACCACTATTCCATTAAAAATGGGTGATACCCTCTGGTAATTTAACGTAGCTATTGAAAATGGCCATTTATAGTGAGTTTTCCCATTAAAAATGGTGATTTTCCATAGTTATGTTAATTTACCAGGGGGTATATCCCAATTTATGAGTCAAACTCGCCATCCCAGCATGGCAAAACATCGTCGCCACTGGGATGGTCTTCACAGCTGGTGCCCGTTGTGATGTGTTCTCGTTGCTAGCAAACATCAGGTATAGTATGGCTATAGTATGGATATATCATACCATAACCCCAGTTATATAATATCTACCATAACCCCTAGTCATATATAGTGATATTACTTTTGAAGTAACTTAGCGAACTCAAACACCACCGGTAGCAGTTTCGTACTCTCGGTAGCCCCTTGGCTCCTTCGTTCCAGTTGGTTGGAAAATGAATCCAAAGGCCATGCACGTTGTGCCTCGACTTCCACCGAAGAGTTTGCGAAGTGGAAGTGCGAACTGGAAAATGGTCAACTTTAGTTCGATGAGTTACCGATATTTACCTATAAAACTGGTAATTTTCAAAGGATTCCTGATAAATTTCATGGCCAGCCAGCCTGCAAAAAAATATAAGGCAGATTCTTAGCTGGTGAGTTGGTAGATAATTTATTAAAAAGACTCTTAGCTGGATGAGTTAAACTACCTATCTAATCTTGTTCCATTCACATGACCATATCCCATTCACATCCCATTTCCTATGGTTTTTTTTCGGGTTTTCCGATGGTTAAACGACCTATCCTTTCAGATTGCCCTGTCCGAAAACTCGTTGCCGTGGTTGCCCGCGATCTACCGCTGGTTACGATGCAGGGGATTCACCGCTTATCTGGTTGGTGGTTGAGCCCTACCCTCTGGTAAACATACAAAAAGCTATTGAACATGGCCATAGAAAAAGGTTAGTTTTCTCATTAAAAAAAAAGGGTGATTTTTCCATAGTGGTATACCTACCCCCTCTGAAAAACCATGGAGTGAAAGTCAGTTGGGATGATGATTCCCAACTGAGTGGAAAACATCATGTTCCAAACCACCAATCAGTTATCATAATTCATGGCTAATCAGCCAGATACCCCGCAAAAAAATAAATTCTTGGTGAACGTAGGTAATCCCATACCGAAACACTATTTTGGATTAGTTTCTACCCATCCAAGGTTGACCTAGTCACCCCATCATTAAACCATCATTGAACCACCATTAAACCAACATTTCACCATCCTTTCCCAATTCTTTTCCCAGTTTACCCATAATTATTCTTCGTATCTTGGGGGGATTATCCTCTGGGAATACCTACCAGGGACTTGGGGTATGCGAGGCATGTTCCGATTATCGATTTGGGGGTTTCCTGAAATGGGGAATACCCCGAAATGGTTGGTTTATTTCATGGACAATCTTACTAAAATGGATGACTTGGGGGTACCCCTATTTTGGGAAATCACCATTTATTTAGAGACACCATGAGTAAAAAACGCACGCAGAAAGAAATGGCTAGTTCACCATGAGTAAATGATTAAGAATACTGCAAGAATGGGAATTTTGGGATATGATGAGATGATCATAATAAACATGGAAATAGAACATCTGGTTGGTGGTGCGATAACCATCTTGAAAAATGATGGAGTTCGTCAATGGGAAGGATGACATCCCATATATGAAATGGAAAATCATCCAGCCATGTTTGAAACCACCATTTCTAGCCATTGTTCTTACTTGGTGGTTCATTCCAATTAGTAAGTAGCTTACAATCTTACAATGGTCTGGGTAAATTATAATATTTCACTCACCTGAATTAAGGCCATTTGGGGATAATTTCCCTTACTAACCATGATTTCCAGTGAGGTCGCAGTGAGGTCGTTATATATAATTTACCCAGAAGGGTATTTGTTTAGTCCACTTGTGGCTGGGCTTAAAACCTACATGTGGAAAACTCCCTCGTTTCATGGCGTGCAAGTTTCATGGGGGAAGTAGACTAATGATCCATGAAATTTTTAGGGCGTGTTGCGCATGTTCAAACACATTGACACCCTAATATCTAATGTTATAGATTAATATTGGATTGATATTGGATTAATATTGGATGCATGGGATATATCACCATCAAATAAAGGATGTTTGTATAACCATGGCCAATCAGCCAGAGGGCCCCTACAAAAAATGACAGATTCTTAGCTGGTGAGCTGGTAGATAATCCCATTGATACCAAAAAAATAAAGGATCAAATTACCCATCTAAGATTGACCTAGTATAAGTTGGTAAGTCCAATAACCATGGTTTATGGTACTTATAACTATAGTGACTAAAGTGACTAAAGGACAAAAAGTAACCATCCAAGATTGCCCTAGTAATGTTAACCTTCACAACCATCCGTTCGTATCCCGTATTGTCCAGTATTTTCCACTCAACCAGCTTCATCAACGAGGCTTTGCACCTAACGCTGGACACGCCAAAAAAAAGGCCAAGGCACACATTGACGACGAATTTCGACCTGCCCTCATTGTTCTTGTTGTTCTTTTCTTCTCCTGGGGCGAAATGGCGCCAATCTGAACGGCAAAAAAACGTTGGCGAACAGTTTTTTCTGGTGAAAACCACCCATTTACCCATCTAGGGATTAAAGTGATGTGAAGTAGCCATGCAAGATTTGACCAACAAAAGCTCTGGGAAAGTGAAACCTGAGATATCTCCACAACCACCATCCATGGCTAACCTGAGAGAACTGACCAAAAATAATGTGATCATATGTGATTGAGAATGGCGGGATATGACATTCTTAAAAAGAATTGCCAAAAGAATTTTTCCTGAGCAAATTCAGCCCATTAATCAGAAGATTCACCAGTCTGTTTAAACACCACCATTAAATCCCATTAAATCCCATTAAACCATCATTAAATCCCATTAAACCATAATTAATGATGGTTTAATGATGGTTTAATTCATGAATCCAAAATCGTGGTTTTTGAAAAAATGCCATGGGATCTTCCACTGCCATACGGATTTTTGGGTCGCTGGCAAAATTCTTGGCTGATGATATTTGTTTGCGATGGAGAGATTTTTCTCGTAGTTTCAGCCTATTCAGGATTAGCATACATACATAATTAGATGATACCATGGCCAATCTTAGATACCCTGATTCGAACATTCTTGGCTGGTTAGTAAGTATATAATCCTATACCAAAAGACTGTTCATCTAAGATTGACCTAGTCACCCCATCATTAAACCATCATTAAATCACCACTATATCACCATTAAATCCCATTAAACCATCATTAAACCACCATTAAATCCGATTAAACCATCATTAAACCATCATTAAACCATCATTAAACCAGCACTAAATCACCGTTTCACCATCTCCCAGAACTAACCCACAAAATGAGCATCGAAACATCGAGGAAATTTCCACGAGATTGCGAGGAGAACGGGAGAAGCGGTACAACTCGAAGTTCAGGGAATACACTTCCTGAGTGAAGCCAGTGATACTGGTATTTGGGATTTTAATGGGATTTTAATGGGATTTCCATGGTTAATAATGGTTAATAATGGTTTGATACGTCCAGTGAAATCATGTTAACCTGGGTGAGTTGGTTGCTGGTTGCTGGTGCAATGGACTTCGTCAATGGGATTGGGATGACATCCCATATATGAAATGGAAAAAAAAAGCCATGTTCCAAACCACCAATCTTTGTATAATCTTAAAATATACAAAATGTTCCAAACCACCAATCTTTGTATAATCTTTTAGTGGGTCCAGCAAAAATTGTCATTGTTTCTGGTTATTTTCCATTTATATCCATTCATCAGGGTAAGTTACCCTCTGGTTATTTAACATAGCCGTGGTATAGATGGCCCATTTCTAGATGGTTTACCGTTCTTAAAAATGGTGATGTTCCATGGCTATGTTAAATAAGCAGATGGTATATAATATTTCACCCCCTGAAACTTTTAAGGCGCTGGGGATGATTCCTCTTACACTATATTTTTCCAGGCATCGCAGTGAGGGCATTATCAAATTTACTCAGATGTCGTCATCCGCGATGACGAAAAATACCGAGGTAAAGCCTGGAAACATGAGATAAACATCATCGAGCTACCATCCTGGAAACACCTTTCGGCATTTTTCTGGGTATTATTTGTTCAAGTCATATTTCATTGACCACTCCGTGCAAGTTCGAATACAGGTCCTTACTTGAAGTATCGCCCTAAAGATTGCAAGTGGTTAGTATCTGGCGTATTACAGATAGAGTAGAAAGTGCGTCTGAGTGTTTGCATACTCCATCACATGAATATGCAAGTAGAAGCGTACCAGAGTGAAATGTGAGTATAGTGAATATATGTGGATGTTTCCTAAAATAGGGATACCCCCAAATCATCCATTTTAGATTGGGATTTTCCATTATAAACCATCCAGCTATTGGGGTACCCTATGGAAAGCCCCATATAAATGTCCACCTAAACTTGAGCCTTGAGCCATGTCCATTTTTTAGTCTTCTCCTCTGACCCAGGGTAAGACTCCGAAGAGTTTGTTGAATTCATCCCACTAATGACGTTATCCCCCTGTTCCTGTAGTTTATATTTGTTACGGTTAGAAATCAATCCCAATGCCGACTTAAAACCCCATCAAACAAACATTTAAGGTGGCAACTGATCCTACAATAAAATGCCCTATTTGCGATGTTTTGGTACCCCATCCAACTAAAAACTCCTCACCTAATGTAAGTCTGAAAATGGGGAGAAACTCCAAATGGCCATTGAAATGGGAAGAATGAGACCAAAATCCATTGGAATTCGGTATACCAAATTTTTCAGACAAACCCGCTGTTGCACACATTTCATCCCACTGGGGATGATGGTTTCCGGGGTGAATCACTGAAGTTGGGCGAAGAAGACCATGGACGGAAAAAGAAATACATTGGTAGGGACCCATCATAAATAGGTTCCTCGCCTTTCGCTGGTGATTTACTCTAGGGGGTGCAGGTGGGTTATTTTTATGGATATAACCATGACTATGGGTATAACCTTCCATAAGTTGGGATATGTTGGGATACAAGCAGTATAACTATGGATATAATATCCATTTATACCCTCTGGTAAACTAACATAGCTATTGAAAATGGTCATTTATAGTTGATTTACCCAGAAAATATGGTGAGTTTCCATAGTTTTGTATGTTTACCAGAGGGTAACTGGAACTGCACTTCCTACCTGAAACAAGGCTGCAAGGAGATTGAGACACGCTTGCGCGTTTTTATTTCTAGGGATTGGACAGAAGCCGATCTGTATCCAGCTCACGGCAAAATAGTTGTGAGTAACCACCTGGTTGGTGGTATACCTACCCCTCTGAAAAATATGAGTTCGTCAGTTGGGATGATTATTCCCAATATATGGAAAAACATGTTCCAAACCACCAACCAGCTATGATTAACCAATGATTCATTCCAAAAATAAGAAGAACCACAGGTTGGAGCCTCTGGTAATCATTCTACAAACGATTTTCCCAGTTTCCTAAACATGATCCATGCATAGAGATTTCCCAGCCAGCCAAGTGTCGCTTCGATTTGCCTGGAAATGGTCCTCAGTGCGTGATGCCGTGATGCGGGTGTTTTTTGCGCAAAGCCAATGCCACGAATACCTCGAATTTTAAGGATGGTATTGCCCTCTGGCAAACTAACATAGCTATTGAAAATGGCCATTTATAGTGGATTTTCCCATTAAAAATGGTGATTTTCCATAGTTATGTTAAATTACCAGAGGGTAATACAAACCATTTCTACTCGTATTGGGGAAGTGGCAACGCAATATTGTTAAAACAAAACTCAGTTACGTTGAAGACTAGTAACACATGATGCACTGGTAAGATAAGATCCAATGTAGATCTTGTTCTTTCGTATGATGTTTCTTGACCTAGCAATTTCAATCGCAACTTTTTGCGTATCACATGGAGCTGCGATATCCTACATGGAATTGCTACCACTAGCCCTGGGTAATCAAACATAGTTTGCTGGTTTCCGTCTACATCATCCCGTGCCAGGATGGTTATGGATTCATCACCATAAATCCAAACAGTATGGAACATGGCCAGCTATAGTTCGTTGATTTACCGAACTGAAACATGGTGATTTTCCACTGGTAAATATAGTAAATATAGATATCTCGTAAAATGTAAAAATAGATATCTCAAACATAAATCCAACATTAACATAGCCATGGTATAGATGGCCCATAGAAATAGATGGTTTACCTATTAGAAATGGTAATTTTCCATGGCGATCTGTTAAATAACCAGATGGTATACACCAAATTGACTATTCCGAACTGGGGCGCGGCGCGCCTTAAAGCATGGCGAAAATCTATGGAAGTTGGAATCCCAAATCCAGCATTTCTTTGTAAACTTAAAAACAAATCAGCAACAATTGGCGAATTTAAAGGTTGAACCCACACTGTCAGAAGTGATACCCTCTGGTAAATATACAAAAAACTATGGAAAACCACCATTTTTCAATGGGTAAATCAACGAACTACAATGGTATTTTGACATAACCAGGTTGGGTAAACAAATCACCAAGCATTGGAGAGTTTTTTCATGGGTTTCACCAGCACATGCCGTGAAAATCCAGGGGATTTTAGGAGATAATCTCACGTATTCGTATTCTTCCACATCGAAACGCCAACCTGTTGACAAATAACCCGGTTGGTTGATATTGCTGAATATCCCTGGCAAATATCTTTACATACACACCATGTATATATATATATAGACACGCACAAATCATATATGTATATGCACATGTTCTTGTGGCTATCTTCCCCATGAGCTATCCCCAGTTCATCTTAAACATCCCATCCAGAAACCCATGGGTTTTATGTTGACGATGAATGGGGGATGGGATTGAGATGGTTTATATCGATATGTCTCATGTTTATATCATAACATTTACCCAATTATTCCAACTGTTGGGAAAACGACAAGGTGGTAACCCCCTAGTGATGTGAACGTTGGTTTATAAAGGATAGTAGGTATACATAAAATATTATATATATACTGTATACCATATATCTAGCATAAACCATAGTGAAATTGGAGTTATAAGTTGATTTATAATCTCCATTAACTATAGATATAACCCCCATTCATCAACCCTAGACAACCAACTTAGCGAACTGGGGCACCTTGCATTGATGAACCATTTCACATTATGATAGATGTTAACATATCAACATGCATGGCCATGGCTCTACTTGGATGTGCCACGATCCGTGTTTTCTAATCCATATATAACCCATTTCATATAATTTAATCTACAAGGTGGTGCCCCAGTTCGTTCGCTAAGTTGGTGCAAATAACTCCAATAACTATGGTTTATATTAGATATATCTTAGAAAATCACCATTTTTAATAGGTAAATCAACGAACTAAATGCCAATTTTTCCATAGCTATGTTATATTACCAGGGGTAATCTATAGGACCCCGCGCCCCGGCGCCAAGGGTCTATGACGGCGTCCCAAGCTGTGTTCAAATAGTCCTTGGGCGTGTCCTGACCTGGCCGGGAGATGGGGAGAATGTGGTGAGAAACTATGGAGATAATATTACCCATAGACCCTCTGGTAATTTAACATAGCTATTGAAAATGGCCATTTATAGTGGATTTACCCATTGAAAATGGTGATTTTCTATAGTTATGTTAGTTTGCCCTCTGGTAAATTAACATAGACCCTGAAAATAAGCAATTTTTAGTGGAAACCAGTCTTCCAACCCCGATGACTGCCAGGGTCGAACTGTTAATTTACCGCAGGGTAATATACACATATATATATATATGTCAAATATCATAGATATTATGGATAATATATATATATATATTAGGATGTTGCTCTTATCCATTACTGCTCCCTTAACTTTCCATTACTGCTCCCTTAACTTTCCATTACTGCTCCCTTAATTTTCCATTACTGCTCCCTTAACTGTCCATTACTGCTCACTTAACTGCTCCCTTAAATTTCCATTACTGCTCCCTTAACTTTCCATTACTGCTCCCTAAATTTTCCTTAACTTTCCTGCTCCCTTAACTTTCCATTACTGCTCCCTTAAATTTTCCATAACTGCTACCTTAACTTTCCGTGACTGCTCCCTAACTTTCCATTACTGCCCCCTTAAATTTCCATTACTGCTCCCTTAATTTCCATTACTGCTCCCTTAATTTCCATTACTGCTCCCTTAACTGTCCCTTAACTTTCCATTACTGCTCCCTTAACTTTCCATTACTTTCCCTTAACTTTCCATTACTGCTCCCTTAATTTTCCATTACTCCCTTAACTTTCCATTACTGCTCCCTTAACTTTCCATTACTGCTCCCTTAACTTTCCATTACTGCTCCCTTAAATTTTCCATTACTGTTCCCTTAACTTTTTCCATTACTGCTCCCTTAACTGGGGGGAGTTAAGGGAGCAGTAATGGGCCCCCTGGAGGGGTCCAAAACCTCCATCACTGCTCCCTTAACTGGGGGAGTTAAGGGAGCAGCGAGTTAAGGGAGCAGTAATGGTTTTTACAACCTAATTCGCACTACTGCTCCTTTAACTTTTTCAATTACTGCTCCCTTAACTGGGGGGAGTTAAGGGAGCAGTAATGGGCCCCCTGGAGGGGTCCAAAACCTCCATCACTGCTCCCTTAACTGGGGGAGTTAAGGGAGCAGCGAGTTAAGGGAGCAGTAATGGTTTTTACAACCTAATTCGCATTACTGCTCCTTTAACTTTTTCAATTACTGCTCCCTTAACTGGGGGGAGTTAAGGGAGCAGTAATGGGGCCCCTGGGGGCCAATTTGGAGGCCAATTTGGAGGCCAATTTGGAGGCCAATTTGGGGACTCGAAATCATTTCACCAAATTCTGCATAGCATTTTGGCTTTGGTAGGTTACGGTCCCAGACTTTGCCCTTGACTTGATGGAGAAAGTTAAGGGAGCAGTAATGCAGAAAATGGAGAAAGTTAAGGGAGCAGTAATGCAGAAAATGGCGAAAGTTAAGGGAGCAGTAATGCAGAACATGGAGAAAGTTAAGGGAGCAGTAATGCAGAAAATGGCGAAAGTTAAGGGAGCAGTAATGCAGAAAATGGAGAAAGTTAAGGGAGCAGTAATGCAGTTAAGGGAGCAATGCAGAAAATGGAAAGTTAAGGGAGCAGTAATGCAGAAAATGGAGAAAGTTAAGGGAGCAGTAATGCAGAAAATGGAGAAAGTTAAGGGAGCAGTAATGCAGAAAATGGAGAAAGTTAAGGGAGCAGTAATGCAGAAAATGGAGAAAGTTAAGGGAGCAGTAATGCAGAAAATGGAGAAAGTTAAGGGAGCAGTAATGCAGAAAATAAGTTAAGGGAGCAGAAAATGGAGAAAGTTAAGGGAGCAGTAATGCAGAAAATGGAGAAAGTTAAGGGAGCAGTAATGCAGAAAATGGAGAAAGTTAAGGGAGCAGTAATGCAGAAAATGGAGAAAGTTAAGGGAGCAGTAATGCAGAAAATGGAGAAAGTTAAGGGAGCAGTAATGCAGAAAATGGAGAAAGTTAAGGGAGCAGTAATGCAGAAAATGGAGAAAGTTAAGGGAGCAGTAATGCAGAAAATGGAGAAAGTTAAGGGAGCAGTAATGCAGAAAATGGAGAAAGTTAAGGGAGCAGTAATGCAGAAAATGGAGAAAGTTAAGGGAGCAGTAATGCAGAAAATGGAGAAAGTTAAGGGAGCAGTAATGCAGAAAATGGAGAAAGTTAAGGGAGCAGTAATGCAGAAAATGGAGAAAGTTAAGGGAGCTAAAGAGACCCCTCAAAAACGTGCTAGAGCGACATGCTAATATATATATATATAGTTATAACTAACATGTTGGGATAACATGAAAATATTGTGGATAATATACATGGATAAAAATTAAGGATTATATATATATGTAGTGGGCATATCATAGATGACTTGAAGAGTACCAGGGTATCGGCAGAATATAGATATATAACATTACCCGTCTTTTTTTTTCAACTTGGGAAGTCTTTCGTCCCGCTGGGATTTCAAAAGAAACCAGTAAAGCTTGGTACAATGGTGAGGTCCCCAGTTAGCTAGAGATATACACCCCATAAACCATAATCGTTAACTAAGTATTATAAGTCAACTTAGCTATCATCCATCAACTACAAATCCATTTAAATCTCTGTGTTTGATTAAGTCAATATGTTTTCCTATATTTTCCTGAATTTCCTTATCATTTGGCCGCCTTTGTTTGTGTTCTGGGACCAACGTTTACAGCTCGTTAGTTGGCAGGGTCAGGTTGGATGGGTCAGACGAGCTGCTGCCCATCATCCTTAAACTGGTTGGTGGTTGACCTACCCCTCTGAAAAATATTAGTCAAATGGGATTGATTATTCCCAATATATGGAAATTCATAAAAGCCATGTTCCAAACCACCAAGCAGTAAATATCTTAAATCAAATTTACCACTTTGATGGGTGGCAAAAAAACCATCCAAATGTGGCTGGTGAATTATTGTTTTACTTCCATTTCCCATCCAACCTTAGAGGGTAACCTCAAATTTCATGTGAACCAACTGCTCAACTACCTGAGACAAAGTAGCCCCTGGTAAACTAGCACTTTGCTATTGAAAATGGCCGTTTAGGGTTGATTTACCCATTGAAAATGGTGATTTTCCATTGTTAATTTACTAGAGGGTATCACTTCTGAAAGTGTAGGTTCAACCTCTGAATTCGCCAATCGCAGCTGGCTCTTCTCCCATCAAACCAACCCGGGGATTGAGGGCGGGGTTCATCCCCAAGCCCCTATAGTTCACCATGGTAACTTGCGCTATTTTTTCCCAACCATGGAGGTTTATAACCATGAACATATCCATACAAGTAACCTCACCTGCATTCCCCCAAGTATAGTGATTAGTCAACAGATAGGGGTTTCTTAAAATGGGGGATCCCTAAAACCATGGGTTTCAATACTAAAAGGGTCTGATTTTGGATGATTTGGGGTACCCCCATTTTAGGAACCCCCCAGATGTAGAGCTTTTGGTCTCCCACTGCCTTTGAAGACTGTGGGATCCACATGCAGGTACTCGTCTGTATCGATGGTCGGCATGAGCCAGGTGGCCCGATTCTTCGCGCGAAATAAACCTCGCGAGCGCAGCTACGCGCCAGAAATGGCTATCTGGATACTTCGATATTTCATATCAATGTAACAATCATCTGGGATATACATTGATACACGATATTTATGGTTGTTTCTGGATATGCCAATGATCTGGATGTGGGAATAGAAGAACCATAATTGGTATATCAATGTCAATGGGAGATTCTCTCCTAAACTTCCTAAAACACTAAGAATGGCGCGACGCGGGAAATGGGAGATGTCCTGGAGATTTTCACCCATGCTGTTTCATGCTGATTCATGGTGCATGGTGCATGGAATGAGAATCCTTATGGATATATACTGGTTGGTGGTATACCTACCCCTTTGAAAAATATGAGTTCGTCAGTTGGGATGATGATATTCCCAATATATGGAAAGTCATAAAAGCCATGTTCCCAACCACCTATCTCAACGAGAGATCACCGGGCTTGTTCAGATCCCAGGTGCTGGAAAATCATCGAACTTGCTGGAGGATTGAAAAAAAAAACCAGCCACGTTTGATGACCGGAGTGTAATGCCTCAAACATCAAATTGCTATCATCTATTGGGCTCGTGCTTCAACAAGTTGCAAAGTATTCTTGGTATAAGGAAGCTGGCCATATAGGTGTAACAGGTTTCATAAACTTCATTTGTCTCTTTTACCTGGCATTTTTGGATGCTCAGTAACATAGACATTGTCAGCAGGACTGCTTTTTTTCATTTCCTCCAAACCACACCGTTTCTTGACCCCTTCCAAGAAAGGAACTCTATCGGAATCCCTTGATGAAGGTAAGCCGCCAAGCTTATCATCATTTTCCCTCTGAAAATGCACTTGGGGGGTAGAGCCTATTTTCCGACCCACCTTGGATACCCGACATTTTTTGGTGAGGTAGGAGTCTTGTCCAATTTCACCCATGATAAATCGATAAATTGAAGCAATTCACTTACCTGACATGTTTGGCTGTTTTGAGATAGTGAATTGTTAATGAGCACCAGTTAGTTATCCATATCAACAACTATACAGTAAAAAAAAAAAACTAAGTTTGGATATTTTCAGATAGTTGTCCTTGTTATCCATGTTACCAGCTCTCTTCAATCCAGAAATCCGCCGCGATGTCATCTGTCGCAACATAATCTATCCAAATATGTATATATATATATATATATTCTCCTGATTAAATGCCCATTCATATGCCGTTGATATCCCATTACATCCAGTTATATCACCATCATATTCCCTGTTTAAACACCATTAAAAAAAGTGGATTCGCCCCCATCAAAAGCACCATTTTATTGTGCTTAAACCAGCAATTATAATTCTTTGTTCATGGTTAACTCACCATTCACATGTTTTTTTCATAGTCCACAAAAAAGATGTCAACTTTTGCTGGGTATGGTTAGCTTTTTAAGAGTTATAGCCAAGTAAAGGATGAAACTAACATCTAACATTGGATTATAATGGTTAATAATGGTGAATAGTGGTTATATAGTGATTATCATGGGATTAATAATGGATTATAATGGTTAACTAACCATCCCAGTTGATGTTGGTTGGGGATGTTTTTGGCGTCCTGGCGTCTGTCGTAAGCGCCAAGGAGCAGTCGGTCATGAGCCGATGGTGTCGCACATGTCTTTCAGGATACCTCCGCTGAAAGGTCGGAGGCTTTTTTGTTAACCAACAAACCTGGCCAAGAAATGATGATTTCATCGGAATTATAGCTGATTTATGATAGCTAAGTTGACTTATCACTAGGTGAATTCTATGGTTTATGGGGGATATATCGAACTAGTTCATGTGGTTTATAAACCAACAAACATCACTGGGGGGCACCACTTCATGGGAAATTGAAACAAATGGGGAGCTCTGCAGAAGAGAATAGCACCCCAAAGGAGCTGGGATTTGTGGATGTTCATCATTGCAAGGTGGTGCCCCAGTTCGGAATCGCCAGGTTGGTGCAAATAAGTCCAATTAATCTGTTGGGTTGATGAATGGGGGTTCTATCGAACTAGTATTCATGGGGTTTACAAACCAACGTTCACATCACTGGGCAACGTTCACGTCACTCGGGGGGGGCACCACCTGGTATAAATCCCTCTTGCTGGTTCATGACCAGGTCGCCCGTATGGTAAAATGATCCATGTTTTGACCGTGGCACTTTTTGCAGAATCTGTTCGAACAGTGAGGCAATACATCCTGGTTGGTGGTATACCTACCCCTCCGGAAAATACGAAAGTCAGTTGGGATGATTTATGCGAATATATGAACAGAACATGTTCCAAACCACCAACCAGCATCCACATCAGTGATGCAAAACTGGACAAAATCTGCCGTGCCGAACTCAGCACTGGTAAGTATAGTACTGGAAAGTTAGTTATACTACCCTCCGGCAATCATAAACTAACATTGAGTAAATACTGCTATAAATACTCATAACTAGTAAACACCATAGTAGTTACCATATAGTTAAGACACTCTAGTACTTTAACAGTACGTGGTAGGATTGATCAAGACCCTCGGGCAATCAGCCACATAGCAATGGTGAACTCCAAATAAAGGTCACATAGATGCGGGCAATTACCATTTTAATAGGCAATCCATAAATGGGGCCATGTTCATCTATGTTAGTTTACCCTAATTGCATGAAACATGGTGATGTAATGGAGATCTAATGGTGCTTTGATGACTCAATGGTTTATTCATAGGAACATCATGCAAGGTGGGGCCCCTAGCTATAAGTTGGTTTATAACCCCATTAACTAGTTCGTTATGTCTACCATATACCACAACATACCATAGTTATTGGAGTTATAAACACACCAACTTAGCTATCCAACCGGGGGCCCCACATTCTGGGATATTGATGGGAAATTGTCATATTTCACTACCGTGAAAAGGGGTGATTCTCCCATGCCACTCGTTCATCTCCTGGGCGAATGTCTCCATCATCTGCATTTGTCGGCGGAGTGCACGTCGGCCGTGGCTGCCGCCGTGTGCCCTCACGCTGCTGCCTGTTGTCAACGACTTGGCTTCGTGCCTGTTCGCCCACTTCGGCTTTGGCGGAGGCCCTGGGTCCAGCATTTCCCCGCCGGCACGGGGCGGAGGGGGCGGCGGCTTAGCAGCCGCAGGAGGTTTACCACCCGGCGGAGGTGGGGGTTTGGCAGTGGCACTTAGGCCTATTACTGCTGAAGGTGGTATAGTCACGACGTAAGGTCACTAGAACTTGCCCAGATGGACTCATAGGATATGCTCTGGGTATGATTTTTGCATATGGAGGTTTCCTGAAATAGGGATACCCCTAGTTCTCATCCATTCTTTGGGATTTTCCATGAAATCAACCCTCCATCCATTTAGGGGTACTCCCATGACCATGGGAAACCAATAGATTTCCCAGTTTCGTTTGATACCAAACATGGTCACTGCAGTTTCCGGGACGACCCTGCCATGTGTTGTGATGTGCTTGGAAACCACTCAGAATTTGGGTGATTTTCGGGGTGGAACTCTTCATTTAGAGAGTAACTGTTGAGTTTTACCCTCTGGTAAACATACAAAAAACTGATGGGAAAATCACCATTTTTAATAGGAAAACTCACTATAAATGGCCATTTTCAATAGCTATGTGACAGTTTACCAGAGGGTATCCGCTATAACCCCAACAGTTCACCAAAGAATTGAGGCGCCAACCCTTGCGATTTCGTCAACGGGGGTCCTCACCGCCAGATCGCCCCTATGCCGCCAAGCTGCTGATTGAAATGAATCCGTGTCGCCAGTCCACTGTTGATATACCTCGCTGCAAAGTGTGCTGCAGCTCTTGTCAGCAATAGTCCTAAGCTTAACGTGATACAAGTGGGTAAACTGGAATGATGAAGGGGAAAGTATCCCAAAATAGCCCAACATTTCAGATGTGTGAATTGTTACAATTGACCCAGAACGATATTGTTCTGACCATTTGATGGGATTTAAACAGCCAAAAATGAGCCAGAGTCTAAAATTACCCTTGGTTTCCGGCCGTTGGAAAGACAGGTGTTTACCAAATGTCGGGAAAAATAGACAGTGAGGAGTTGGTGGTTCCCCCCTTGAGATGGTGACAACTGGTGGTAACTGTTTCCCGTAACGCCTCTGTTGTTGGGAGAGTGCACTGGGCACCTGCGTAGCCGTTCCCTAGCCTGTGCTCGCCAGCAGACCGCTCACTGCGTTCGTGCTCTTGCTCAAGACAGTAGTCGCTGATCCATGCCAGGTACACAGTCCACAGCGGCGGAATGTACGCGTACTCTCGAAGCGGGAACCACCTGTACAGTCTGTCAGGTTCGGCATGCCTGGCTGGCCGGTTGCCTCCTTTGAGACAGGCCCATTTGGAATGACTCCTGCACGCCTGGGGCGAAGAACCTGAAGAAGTGGCAGTAGCATGTCTCGTACTCACCTTCTCTCGCTGACGAATACACGGTGACTGCCATGTACCACGCGATGTAGAGCAGGCGGTACGGATACCCTTGCAGCCCTTCAAAGCGGCCTCCTGCACATTCAATGTGCACTCCAGGGGTGCGGCCATAATTGCTGTGCTCTCAGCGAGGCTATGGAAAATGATCCATTTACGGTTGATTTACCTAAATTCACATATCAAAAAACATAATAACCAGAGGGTAATGGGTTTGTCTGAAAACAGGGTAACCCCAAAATCGTAATATCAACAATCAAAATTTCTGATAGACATGACAATTGAAATGAGTATCATCCATTTTCACCCAAATATCATATCAAGTTGCTTATATGCCCCATCAATATTCCATCCATATCCAAACTCATATCCCCATTATTGTTGGTTTTATACCACCATTGTTGTTTCTTAATCCCATGTTCCCATTGTTGACAGTGAACATCCATAGAATTTCCATATTTGTTGGTTTGTGAGATATCAACATATCCCAATATTGTGGGATATATTCCGATTATATCATTAGTGGGGTAGACCCCCCAAATGGAAAATCTCAAGTGGGAACATGATGATTACCCAATGGATTGAGGGTATACTATTTTCAGACAAACCCAAATCAACACATCAAGTTGCTGTATCTGTTTCATATTCAGGCCATGTGCTAGTTCATATGCATGTGTACATATTATTGTCTCACTGTATTTGAACCAGTTGAAAGTATCCGTTAATACCACTGAGTCAATATCCATTTGTCCTACCATATTAACAAAGTATGCATTAATATGCATAAAACCATTTACCATTATTTTCCACACAGCAGAAAATGGAAACTACCATAGAACCATATTGACACATCACATGGCCAACCAGCCAGATACGTTGCAAAATATGACAAGTTCTTGGCTGGTGAGCGTAGATAATCCCATACCAAAAGACTATTTTGGATTAGTTAAACTACCCATCTAATCTTATCACATTAACATCCCATTCACATTCATTGACATCCCATTCACATTACCAAACAATTACCATTTCCTATGGGTTTCCGGATGGTTTTCCTATGAGGATCCATCTTTTTTACCCAAGGAACGGAGTCATCACTGCCTCCTGGGCGATGGGGAAATCATGGAGACCATGGGGAAATCGCCAGTTGTTTTTTTTACGATGGGATTCGATCAATGGCCATTTCAGGATCCTAGATTGGAGGTACCTACCACATATAAGGCCTATGTAAGGGCTATGTAAGGGAATATCCCCACAAAATATGGCCTTATATGGTACAGTACCTCCATTTTAGGATCCTGAAATTCCCATTGAAAAAGTGAATGCTGATATTTCATCAAAATATCAAACTGCTAATGAGTATATACTGGTTGGTGGTTGACCTACCCCTTTGAAAAATACGAAAGTCAGTTGGGATGATTATTCCCAATATATGGACAAATAAAAAATGTTCCAAACCACCAACCAGTATATATATATATATACACATATGTATATATATATATGTATATACCTATGGGATTCTAACCTCAAGTGGCCCCCCAAAAAAGGCGCCCCTACGATCCGATCATTCTGAAAGCTGCTCGAACACGAAGTGTTTGTATGGGATGATCCACAGAGAGTGAGATGGGGAAGCGGGATAATTTTATTGAACAGTATGGTATTAGTGTGGTATTGACATGGTTTAATTATTAATATGTTATTATATGGCATGTATATATATGGCATTATATGATATATATATATATATGGTATTAATAGAATATATATATATTATAAATATTATTAGTATTAATAGATATAGATATTAGTAGGAAAAGTACCCAATCGACCAGCAAGCAGGGGATTAATGGTAATGGTATTAGTAGATATTACTAGATAATATATTCTTAGAAATCTATATTATTAGAATATCATCAGCACTCTCCCAATATTATTGAATATCGATATTACTAGATATTATGAGTATGGTATTTTATATGGTATTTATATGGTTTAATGACTATAAATTTAGGGTATAATGGGATTGTTTAAGAATAAAATCTTATCATCCCATATAATTCATCATGTGATAGTGATTAACAATATAATATTTAACAATCAGTATGGCAAACCATAAATGGTATTGAATGGTATTATTAGATATTATCAGTATGGTAAACCATAAATACCATACTAAACGATATAATTGGAGGGTATTCTTTAACATTAGATAAAGCTGGCGTATGGATGGGATTGTTTAGCAATAAAAATCTGATGGTACATGTATGGGGATCCACCTTTCCCAAATTTACATTGGTAGAGTATGGTAGAGTATAATTTTTAATACTCCCCAAATTTAACATTTTCATGGGATTCCAACCATCAATTTATTTTCGTGGTTTATTTTGTTGATAGTCCACCAAACATTAATCTTGTGCTGGCTATATCTGGCTATGGTGATTTTCTACAAAGAGAATTCAACTGACCTAGCCATCCAAGGATTCCTGGATAAATTAGAAAATATTTCACTAAGCTGAATTAAAGCCATGGCTGGGGATGGTTTCCCTTATGAAAACCATGATTCCAGGCTTCGGGAGAACAGGCTTCGGTCGTGATGAAATTGATTCACTGGTGGGAACCGTTTGGATTCCGGAAATCCCCCAGAATCAGGATGAGAAAAACATAGAAAAACCACCAGTTCCCAAACAGCAGTTCATCCCTGCTTGAATTTTCTGGAAAAGAATCATACAAGATGCTTACAATGAATAAGCCAGATGGAAACTAGATGAAAAAAGGATGCTAGTAATTTGTAGTCAATTGTTTATAACTGTATTGTCAAGTATCAAATGATACTATCACGTATCAAGCACGAATGGAATATACTTCATGATGCTAGTATCAAACATTTTTCGGATAATCATCTGGTTGGTGGTTGACCTACCCCTCTGAAAAATATGAAAGTCAGTTGGGGTTAAAATTTCCCAACTGAATGGGAAAATAAAATTCATGTTCCAAACCACCAACCAGATTAGATATTATTAGTACGAAATTTTATAATCATCATATAATCATCATATGATGCTAGTATCAAACATTTTTCGGATAACCATTACATCTTTTGTGTGGGAAAAGAACAAGGCACGTATTTTTAGTCCCAACGAGGAGGTGGTTGATTTTTTCCATGCAGAATTGGTTGAATGTTCTATAAATCTCAGGTTATAAGATGGTTGGCATATATATATAAATATATCCCAGAGAATATATTAGAGTAGTGAGCTAATTAGTGGTAAAATTATCCAATTTTATCGGTTTCATATATATATAATTATAATTATATATATATATATATGATGAGGTCCAATTACTAAACGAGAGTTTTTTCTGACCAGGCAGTAGGGAACTCACGCTAAGGAGTTACTGGTGATCCCCACAGGGAATTTTGCTAGCAGTTGGGGCGTGTTCCACTGAACTTTCAGGAGCTTCAAAAAGACCAAGTCTTAAACTGGGGTGAACTAACCTACTTACGATTCGTGGGATGAAACACCAAGTGGGATTGATCATGGGGATCTGGGATTTATGCATCAAGAACAGATCTAAATTGGAGGCACCTACCATATATAAGGCACACAATATGGCCTGAAGTATGGTACAGTACCTCTATTTTAGGATCCTGAAATTCCCATTGAACCAAGTCTTGCCCCACTGTGCAACGAGCATTTGGATATGACTCAAGTTCTTTACCATGAAATTTTCCATTGGCCGCTTCCCCACTTTGAACCAAACCCATGTTCCCCCCCCACTTTGAACCAAACCCATGTGAATCAGCAGCAATGCTAAATGTCGCTCAGCGTCCATGCCGGGGTCGGTGTCATCGAAAGTGTAGATGAAGAAATGTTCAACACCTAAGGTTGAAGCAATTCTATCCGGTCAATGGCCATATCAGGTACCGATTGATTTCAGGTACCTAGCATAGAAAAAGAGCCTATGTAAGGCTGGTTGATGGTTGACCTACCCCTCTGAAAAATATTAGTCAGTTGGGATTATTATTCTCAATATATGGAAAGAAAAAATGTTCCAAACCAGCAGAGGGAAATAGCCTTATGTGATACGGTACCTCCATTGGCATTGAATACAAGTTGTTGCTCAATGGGACTCTTTACAAAACCCGATGGTTGGTGAAGATGGTGGCTGTGGCAAGTTTATCATATTCGTAAGATATAAAAAAGGAACAACATCATATGAATCATACCATTGATCCTCAAATCTTATCAAAACAGTATTTTCACTGATTGCCCATTGCTTCTTTATACTATTTTGACCAATGATCTTGATTAGATTGGTGGTTTACCACATTACTTGAAAGTGCAGTTCCACTAAAAGTAGCGCCAGTTGGAAAAACACAGTGCCCACATCGGTCCATGACCGGTGAAGCAAGTGAAGCAAGAAACATCAGAGGTAACAGAGACAATCGTCCAAAATGTCCAAATATACGGTAACGTTACCGCATGGCAAATACCTGGTTTTTACAGGGCACTAGACCGCGGGATGACCCCAAACTCTGGCAGATCGACTAATAGAGGAAAAAAAGGGCGGCTAATATCCCAAGAGGAGATCTCCGACTCCGACTCCGACTCAGTGTCCGTCCTCAGGCCACGCGGCGATCGCATTTGACTTGTTTTTTTTCACATATCAAAAGAGCTGCTATTGAAGATTGCTTTTTTTTTACCTGAGATCGCCACGGCTCATGCGGGGCAAACGTGATGTGGTAGTTGCGCGCGTGCGCGCAACGAAGACCTGGGTCTAAGCGGCATAAGCCTGAGGCTCCGACACAATATACACCACGTTATCCCCATTGTACGAAGGGTCCTCCCCAACGTAATTAAAGTCGAGGTTGCACGCCCGTGGCGATGCTCGGTCCAGTGATCGCCTACTTTGCGTGGCGCAACATACCCTCGCCTCGCAGTGGCCTCCAAAGCGTTCCAGCACGAAGACCTCGGTCCAGCGCGCTTGAAGGGCAAGCGCCTTTCATACAGCAAACACACAAAGTCCTGACGGCAAGCTCTTAGTGGCGCGTGGCGAGCGGGCATCTTTCCTTGGACCTCAGCGGTTTGATCTCTCTTGAAACCTAATTTGAGAAACGTATTGCTTTTGGAGCTCTTACGTTCTTTTTCTTTCTCAGCGTCGAACGCAACGAACTAAGTTGAGGGAAGGCGGAAAGGCGAGTTTGATTGATCTTCAAGGTGCTAGCAGAAGCAGTCGGTGTTCAAGGAAATGAACGCCATGATTTTTAAGATGACACACTTGCAAATGCGGCTCCAACATGCCTTCGGCAACTCTGTTGCATGCAACGGTTTGTGCGGTTGATCCTCATGTTGTGTTTGTCGTTCGTTGTCTCTCATGGGACGACGCGGGGTTCTTGACTTCGCCCCTTGCCATGAAAGCTTTCTGTTGAATTCCCCCTGGTCGGTCACCGAGCAATTACCAAGCCGTGCTGAGTCGCTTGCCGCCCTTTTGTGTCGCTGAAGCCTCGGAGCTTTGAAGGTCGTTGCTTCAAACCTCGGTTCGATGCGACTCCACACTGCGCCTTCAGCACGATCCGGCGGACGATGCCGCCAGCCAACCGGCTGAGGCGTAGCTCCACCGGCGGCAAGTAGACCATGCATGCCCAGCATAGGCCGCGCTCCCGGTGAGGAAGTTCCCGGGAGAGACCACGCGGCAGCTTGGCAAGGTGCCGCTCCGCCAGCAGCTCGGGCCGCGGCGACGACTTGCGGAACCCGTACGCCTTCCACATTTCGTGGGTGAGCTGTTCCACCTTTGCAGCGTCCACCTTCTTGGGCGCAACCTGAAATAAGGCCAACTATTGTGGGATAATTCCCCTTACTAACCATTATTCCAGTGAGGGAGAACAGTGAGGTCGTTATAATTTACCCAGAGATTCCCATAAAATCACCTGTCATTGCCAATCTTAGATGGCCAACGAAATGCGAAGTCGCGAAGTCTTTGCTAGGATGAATCCAAGATTGACGACAAGTCATAAATTCACTGATTCACTGATTCCAAAAAAGTCAACTCAGCCATTAGAACCCATCTAAATCCCAGATTTTGTTGGTTACCATCTGGTTATTTAACATAGCCATGGAACATCACCATTTTTAATGGGTAAACCATCTATAAATGGGCCATCTACACCACGGCTATGTTAAATAACCAGATGGTAAGTCGCCATTTTTCCCACATATTTTCCACCAACACCGGGCAATTCCACGGTGATTCTGCCATGTTGCCATGCATCACGTGGAATTCCATCCACTCCTGGAGGAACTGGTGGAAAAACACGAGTCCTTCTGGAGATATCATGGGGATATAATGATGTACACATATAATCACACATATAATCACATATATATATATATATGTATGTATGTATGTATGTATGTATGTATGTATGTATGTATGTATATATATACACTACTATACATGAATCTGGCTGAATTATGAAAATCCACTGGATTGAAAATAGCTGATGTATGGCCATTTGGGGATGATTCTCCACTAGCATCATTCCAGTGACGGCATCCGACGGATGGCCAGTTTAAACCAACGAAATCCAACTATTTTGGATGATATTATCAAGGGAAGGATGGGAAGGATGACATCTTATATAGGAAATGGATAATTAAAAAAAGTTTGAAACCACCAGCCAGTATAGTACATCAGTACATCAATGATATTAGTTGATAGTACATTATGATGTACATAAATATGCTAATATCATTATGCTGACATTATTGGATGATATTATTAGTGCTAAACATATTTATTCATAGTACAGTGATGCTGGGAATCATACATGTTCCAATTAATGATCTGGATAAATCGTTTGTCAACCGTTCTGATGGCCGCATTTGCGATGGGCGCGGAGTGGAAGCACTGCGCGAACGCGCAGTGGTTCCATGGTAGAAACATGACGTGGTGACGTGGTGATTTCTACAAGGTGGTGCCCCAGGTCGTTAGCTAAGTTGGTGCGTTCATAACTCCAATAACTATCTGGTTGGTGGTTTCATCCCCTCTGAAAAATATTAGTCAGTTGGGGTGATTTTTCCCAATATGGAAAAATGTTCCAAACCACCAGCCAGCTATGGTTTATGGTAGATATATCTATACTTAACTATGGTTTATAAGCCAACAAACATTACGGGGGGTTACCACCTTGTAAACCAAACAGGGATGAGTCAAAACCCAACACATTCTCAGGGATGAGCATCCATTCAACAGTTATTTGGATGTTCCCTGGGGTAGGATTGTAACCCATACACTAGCACAATCGGGATAATGGGGCCCCTATAACATCTATAACTATGTTCTATGGTCATATACCCTCTGGTAATGACTAACATATTGAAAATGGCCATTGAAATAGTTGATTTACCCATTAAACATGGTGGTTTTCCATAGTTATGTTAGTTTACCAGAGGGTATCCACTTAGATCACCGGAACTGCACTTCCAAGTGATTGGAAACACCAATCCACTTTGGTGTTAACAATCACCTGAGGCGGCAAACTTCAAATTGGGTCAGTTTACGATGAACTAAGCCCCCAGAACCACTGCTCTCAACCATCAACCAACCATCATGTCTCAATTGTATCCCAGCTTGTTGGTGGTAGAAATTCATATCATTTAATGATGTTCCATATTGCCGTCATCAAGAAAGTGTGGTTGCTGCTGGTTGCTGTTGGGGTCTGGCCCAGGGGGGTAAACAACCAGCCACTTTTGTGGATGAACATCTGGAGCCCATCAGGGGGATGGGAGTACAACTCTGAAAAGGAGGTTACCCGGCCTGGTAAACGTTTACAAGAAACTATGGAAAATCATCACCATGCTATAAATGGGAAAACTCACTATTTTGACTGGGCCATGGCTTCAATAGCTAACTGTTGACATAACCAGAGGTTAGTAAAACCATGCGCTTGCGGCACATCCACAAATCAGTCATGTTGTAATGTCTACCTACAGATCTGGGTAGATTCTAGATTTCACGAACCTGAAATAAGGCCAACTGTTGGGAGAGTTAGTCCTTACTAATCACTATTCTTGTGAGGGAGAACAGTGAGGTCGTGATCAAATTTACCCAGACAGGCCAATATCTATCCAACCCCAACCAGGCACCGATCTCCCGTCGTATACCTTCACACCAACTGACCCTCCATAGCAATGGGAAATCACCCATTGATACAGGATGGGGCCCCCAGTCGATAGCGTTCAGTTGCCTTAAAAGTGGCTGAATTCTTTTGTTTATGGTAGATAGAACGAACGGATGTTAATGGGGGTTACAAAGGTTTATAAACCAGCAAACATAACTGGTTTTCCCCATCCTGTAGGTATGTTGAAATATACCCAATTAAGGTACCTTCATTGTCCCATGATTTACCATTGGAAATCCCACAATTTCTGCCAGGAGGCAGGCAGCAACTTCAAAGGGGCATTGGATTGGTTGGTTAGGAAGACCTCCCTCACGCAAGCTGCAGTACCTCGACATGGACTGGATCCGATTGTGATGAATTTTATGCATGAAAAACGTTGTAGATTCGTTGTGTTCGAAGACTTGGATCAAATAGAAATTGGAGATTTTTTCGATGTGCAGTGAACCATCGATGTGAACTTGAGGATGGTTCATTCTTGAATTTTAACCCACAGATTATCACATAATTTGGTAGACGTTCTCGGGAAACTATCCAGAACGATGGACAATCTTGGAATATCATCATTTTTTAATAGGTAAAATGAACTAATTATACATGGTCATTTTCCATAGTTATGTTAGTTAACCAGAAGTTATCATTCTATTCCCAACAGCAGTGACTGTTTTCATTTTCAGTCTCTGAGCCTCTGAGTGGTAGGTCTTTTGTTGAGCAAAAACACTTGAACAGCACCCGAACGGCATCCTGGAACTTTGCAACCCTGCACTCCTGTTGGGTTGCAAAGCTGGGTGATAGCAAAATTACTCCATATTACTTCTACATGAGTTACAGTGGTTGCGGTTTGTCCAGTAGTTCATGGGTGGTTTATCCAGGTGCAATGATTGATCATCCCCACTATCTCGTTGGTGGTTGAGCCCTACCCAACGAATGGTGATTTAATGGGATTTTAGCATCACCAATAGGGATATCTTTGGGATTAAATGGGGAATCAATGATGTTAACTGGTTGGTGGTTGCGCCCTACCCCTCTGAAAAATCATGGATTTCGTCAGTTGGGATTATGAAATTCCCAATATATGGAAAAATAAACAAATGTTCCAAACCACCAACCAGTCATGGAATTCACGGGCTGTTTAAAATCGCTGCAGGAGTTTGTGTATGAACAAAACAAAACTTGGAATAACCTTCAGGAAAGCCCCAAAAAGATTGACATATTCCCCAAAAACGATTCCACAAATGGTGGATGTTCGGAAAAATAACCACTCACCTCAAGCAAACCATGGCTATCTATTGATATTTCTACAGGATTTCTTCCATCCCCAGAAACTACACAAGGTGCTGCCCCCCAGTTATGTTTGTTGGTTGATAAACCATAGGAATAGTATAGATATATCTACCATAAACCATAGAATTCAGCCACTTATAAGGCAACTTACCCTTTGGTAAACTAACAGAACTATGGAACATCACAATTTTTAATGGGTAAATCAACTATAAATTGCCATTTTCAATAGCTATGTTTGTTTACCAGAGGGTAGCTATCTTGGGGGCCCCATCCTGTAGGTGATCTATATAAAATCCCTCAACCTCGCAGGGCTGCCCTCAACTTGAAGGCCATCCAAGAGCTGAGAGCTGACAACAACACGAGGATTTCCATGGAAAAATCAACTATTAATGGATCATTTAATGAGAACATCATTTATATAACTAAATATATAATGTATAGTATCATATGTATATAAAATATAAAATAATATATATATATATATATCATCTATTTATGGGGAATTTTCCAGTGCAATGTTTGAGTACCAGGGGAAACTTTCTTTATAATCCCCAATATATTGGGTAGCGATATAATCATTAACAAAGAGTGGTTTTGAACAGCGCTGAATTATACTAAGGGAAGTCCTATTAACCACTATAAACAATGATTTAACAACTTGATCAACTGCCATTGACCAGTATCAAAACCGTGCTCATTTGAAACAGTGGGGATGGGATTCACCTGAAAACTATTATTAACCACTATTAACTATTAATAATAATAGTGGTTAATAATAGTTAATAGTGGTTAATAGTGGTTAATTAACTGGTAACTATTAACCACAATTAGCTATTATTAGCCATTACTAACCATTACCCTCTGGTAAATTAACAATAGACCCTGGCAGTCACCGGAGTTGGAAGATTCGTTTCCACTACACATGTTTTTCTTTTTTCAGGGTCTATGTTCAAAGGCCATTTCAGGATCCGATTGATTGGAGGTACCTAGCATATATAAGGCTTATGTAAGGCCTATGTAAGTGAATATCCCCACAAAATATGGCCTGAAATATGGTACAGTACCTCCAATTTAGGATCCTGAAATGACCATTGATATGTTAATTTACCAGAGGGTATAATCAACTATTATTTGCCGAGTCGCCATACTTCTTCTGAAACAGCGTTGGCTTATGATCCGCCACCATACTTCCTATAGCCTGCCAGGAAAAGTCTGCGGGTGCGAATCGCGAATGAATCGCGAATCTCAGGCGATTTTCCAAAAATGCCGATACACCCAAACCAAACAAACATGTTGATTGAACCGCAAAAAATGGTGATTTCATGGGATCTAAGTGTGATTAAAGTAATCAAAATGGTAATATCACCAAGAAACATGAGTTTTGAGATGAAGATTTATCTATATATACACTACACATGGATTTATAGTTGATGTATGTTAGATAAGTTGGTGGAACTTTCACTACCTTGACTTGGCTTTCTGATAGATACCTTTGAATTTGCTAGATGGGTAATTGAACAACAATCAACAAGCACGTGGCTGGGGGGAAAACAATCCCCCTTGGATGTTGGCGTTCTTACCCATCCTGGCCTTAAACCTTCCCAGACTTTGGTAAAAAAATTCTTGGGGCAAACCGGATGGTTTCATGTAAAGCTTCCTTTGAATCTGTCAAATCGAGACCTCCGAAAACACCCGATGGATTGGTCTTTCAGTCAATGGTTCCAGTATGTTTTTGGTTCGCTCCTGGGGAGTTTTTGGATTAGACTCCGGACTCTGCAGGTCCAGCAGTGACTCAAGGCTACGGATCGGCCAGCAAGTCGCATCAGTAATCAAACTCATGGCCAACAAAACCCAGATTCATGCGTAAGAGCAAGCCTGGAGAAGGGGGAGTAGTTATCCCCCGAAAGAAAACAATGCAAGATGCTACTCAAATCCTACCTTTTTCCCAATTGAACGGACACAGTTTATTAAAAACCCAATATCATATCGTATATTGCTCACTGTATCCATTCTATCCCAACAAGATGGTTGGCGTTTGTAGATACAGGAAGGAGCTCCCTAGCTATAAGTTGGCTTATAAACCTATCTGACTATACTTATATATATATATACACGTACGTATATATATATATATAAGTATATATATGTATGGGTGTTTCCTAAAATAGGGGCACCCCAGTTCTCATCCATTTTTCCATAGCACCACCCATATATCATCCACATGATGGCGCTCTCAACAAAGCCAGGGTCTGAAGAAATGGTATCCAATGAACTCCCTATTCTTGATGGTTAAATCCTACATTATGTATATTTATACACATAATATCATATCATTTCATTTCATATCATATCATATACCTACATACACGTATATATATATATATGTTATATATCCCGATTAATGTGGGTAAAACAATAATAAACCACCCATTTGGGAATCGTTTGTACCACCTATTTGTGGTGATTTGGGGGATGGTTTATTATTGTTTTACCCACATTATATCCCATATAATCTTCTCAATCCCTGGCGCGGCCGCGCGCAGCCTTGCCCTTGGCATCTTCCTCGACGCTGGAACATCACATTTCAACCATGATTTCTCCAATGTGGGGCTCCCAAAATAGCTAAACTGGTGCGTTTATAACTCCAATAAGTATGGTATATTATGTTATATAATAGTTAGAAGTTATAAGTATCGTTAATGCGGGTTCTAGATTAACTTATAACCTGGGGGCCCCTCTTGTATGGCCGTGTTGTGTTTATACCATGTTTATACTCCAGAACAATAACTATTTTTTAGGGGAAATGCTGATGAATCATCAATTGTTGGAATATTTTCAGACAGCTTTAATGCTTTATCAACCTTGGATACCAACATTTTTGTTGGATACCTTGTTGAAATGCAGATGAATCATCAATTGTATCTAAGGTTGATGACATGTACAAACATATTTTTTTGGGTTGTCCAGAACTGCTTTTCTTTAATACCCCCAATGATGGAAATGTTCACTGGGGAAAAATGAGATTCTATACCCTCTGGTAAACGTTTACATAACTATGGAAAATCACCATTTTATAGCTGGGTAAATCCACTATTTTGACTGGGCCATTTTCAATAGCAAACTGTAACAGTTTACCAGAGGGTAGCGGATGGAGTCTCGAAAGAGTGTTCCCAAATTTCCGAATCTCAAACATGCCACATTCCAGTCACGAAGGTTATACCAATTAGATTTTACCATATGGCCAATCAGCCAGATACCCTGCAAAAAAATAAATTCTTGGCTGGTGAACGTAGATGATCCCATATCAAAAGACTATTTTGGATTAGTTTCTACCCATCTTTCAGATTGCCCTAGATCTGGATAGATTCTGGTACTTCAGCAACCTGACAAGTTCGACCATTTGAGGATACCCCGTCCAGTTCCCATCACTTAACTAAAGTTTTTCATAGCCAAATCCAAATTTGATAACTCGAACCTCGTCGCCATTTTTGATGGAAAAGTCCACCATGATTGAAATATCAGCTTAAGTTAACCTCCTGATGATTCCATTTTACATGGCCAATCTGGCAGCCTGCAAAAAATGACAGCTTCTTAGCTGGTTAGTAAACGTAGATAACACCAAAAGACTATTTTGGATCAGTGAAACTTTGGATTAGTGAAACTATCCAAGATTATCCCATGAACATCCCATAAACGTGACCATATCCCCTGATTAACATATGAGCCATGGTCAATACTCACTATATGGTTGATGGTCATCCCATCCATAATAAGGATCCAAAAATTATGGTTATTATAAATCCCTATGAACCATTGGATGACTAGCCCCGTTTTTAATGGTTATTAACCATGAGTATTGACCATAGCTCATCTCAGATTGACACAGGTGACTTAGTTACACGCCATTCCCACGCCGAGCTGCCAGGAAGACTTCAAACTTCTCCAGATCTTTGTCGCTCTCCGGCCATTGGCATAGAAGGTTCACCTCTCGCGCTGGTGGTTTCGCAGCGTTTTCCAAGCCAAAAAACGGATACCCTCTGGTAATTTAACATAGCTATTGAAAATTGCCATTGAAATAGTGGATTTTCCCATTAAAACTTGTGATTTTCCCATCAGTTTTTTGTATGTTTACCATAGGATATGGGGATATTTCCAACGGATGATGATGAGTCAACCTGGTCGACATGGGTGATTTCGATGGATTGTATAGTTGGTTTGAAGGTATGGTGCCCCCCAAAAAACGTTGAAAGCTTGTTGGTGGAGTTTCACCCCGAGTACAATTTGTGGTTTAGTTTAGTAGGTCAACACATGGGCTTGTGCTTACCATCATTTGGGCATTATTGAGGGCTGACAGGGCGACGCGGGTGTTTCAACCATCGGCAACTAATAAAATAGACTGTTTAATGGTATCCTCTTACAATCTAACATAGTTATGAAACCACCATTTTACTAGATAAACGATCTCGTGCAATGGGCGAATCACTTTTATCCATCATCAACCGTCATTTGTCATCTATATCTCTGTAACAAATCAGGCAGATTCAAGCAGCCCAAAAAAACATATATTGGTTGTTAATGGTTGTTATACATTCCATATTTTTTTTGTTAAATATATCACATCCCAATATCCACATTATATACCCATAAAAATGATAATAGCAATGAGAGGGGTAATTTCAGCCGTTAAAATCTAATTACATCACCATTAAAGTCCCATTGCGCTCCCATTAGAATCTTATACGCTCCCCATAAAGTGGTTGGTTAAACTAGTTAAACCCCATATCTTAATGGCGAGTCATTAACATCCATTTGGGTAGTTTCAGCCACAACATTCCACAAAGTGGTGTCCCAGTTCGTTAGCTAAGTTGGTGAACATAACAAGCAGGATTATATGGTTTGTTAATGTGTGTGTGGTAGAATATGATATTTCGAACTACTTTGAACGGATGAAACTAAACCAACGAACATCATGTTGGGGGCACCACCTTGTATGAATTTAGGAGAGTTTCCAAAACCATATAAATAAATCCATACAGAAACCATATCTAAAGCCCTATAGAAACCAGAAACCATATCTAAAGCCCGATATAACCACATAAAGTCATAGGGCCAATCCGACACACATCAGGTTCTTGGTTCTTCGGATTGCAACTGAAAGCGTGTGAGTGTCCAAACCGCAGACCAAGCGAACTGTCGCGTTCCAAGTTGATGAACATTTCTTTGAATTAGGATTTCGTCAGCCCATTGGGCCCATTGCTTGGATTCTCCAACCTGGAATATGGAAAAAAGGGTGCGTCTGCCCCGACTAACATGTGGATGTAGCGCGTGAACTCGATGTGTCTGCCCCGCGGCGAAGAAGTCCCTCCATGGAACTCATTGAAACCACGAAGAAGTCACATCACTGCGAAGAAAACATCACCATTCCGAAGGGATTTCCCAGTGGGAAAAATGGACAACAATGGAGGTTTCTTAAGTCATGGTGGATCCCCAGTCGTCACCATAGGTTTCAATACCAGGTCATGGTCATCCATGAACCGATTAATCTGCCATGGATAGAGTTTCTTCCACATCACTGAATTGTACCATCAACATATAGCAACCTCCATACAAATGCCCACTATACGAACAAAACAAGTTCATAATTGTTGTAACCATGGCAAATATAAATTGATGTTCAAAACTTGGTGAATATCATATCAACAGGATGGTGCCCCCCCAGTTATAGGGCAAGTCTTTTTTTGGACCTTGGATCACTTTTTTTTGACCTTACCCTCTTTTTTTGACCTTGGATCCCTTTTTTTTGACCTTGGATCACTTTTTTCTGACCTTGACCTACTCTTTCTTAACCTTGGCATGTTCCTTTTTAACCTTGGCCTACTTCCCCATACTTGTTTGGAACCTTGCGCCATCTTGCACTTTTTCTCTGTGTGTGTGTGATTCTGGAGTGTGTAGAGTGCGGAGGTAGGCATGTGGAATGTCGAGTTTGCATCTGGCGTGCGGGGTGTGGCGACTGGTGGGTGGAGTGTGCATGGCGTGGACTGTAATGTTTGCAGTGTATGGTTTTCATTTGTAGTGTTCAGTATGCTGGATGTGAAATGCAACGTTGGGCGTTTCGTGCCCAATGTGAGGTGTGGAGTTTGCAGTGTGAAGTGTAGAGTTTGCAGTCTAATGGAGCGTGTAGAGTGCGGAGGTAGGCATGTGGAATGTCGAGTTTGCATCTGGCGTGCGGAGTGTGGCGACTGGTGGGTGGAGTGTGCATGGCGTGGACAGATAGGAAATTGATGGATGGAAAGATGGGTCAATACGCAATGGAAAGATAGATAGATCGATAGATAGCTATCGGCAAAGAGACATTGCGACATAGAGACATATAGACATAGAGACATAGTCATAGCTAGATAGATGGAGGCAAAGATAGAGATAGATAGATATAGATAGATAGATTGCTAGATAGATCAAAATAGATACACATAGATGCAGATTAACCTAGTTTGATATAGATAGAATTAGATGAATAAAGGTATATAGATAGAATGAGAAAGATAGATATGGCGAAATAGATAGTAAAGATAGGATACATAGCATAGATAGGATAGAAAGGAGAGACAGACAAATAGAGAGATAGAGAGATAGATAGATAGATAGATAGATGGATAGATAGATAGATAGATAGAAAGATCGACAGATACACAGATAGACAGATAGATATGGTGAAATAGCTAGCAAAGATAGGATACATCGGATAGATAGGATAGATAGGCTAGATAGGATAGATAGGATAGATAGGATAGATAAGAATAGATAAGATCGATAGGATAGATGTGATAGATAGGATAGATAGGATTCAAAGGATAGATAGATAGATAGATAGATACATAGATAGATAGAAAGATAGATAGATAGGTAGACAGACCGATAGTCAGATAGTTAGTTAGATAGATAGATAGATACATAGATACATAGATACACAGGTCGATGGAAAGAAAGAAAGATAGATCTATAGACAGACAGAAAAAATGACAGATAGTGAAATAGATAGATAGATAGATAGATAGATAGATAGATAGATAAGTTGATGGATGGAAAGATGGGTCGATACGCAATGGAAAGATAGATCGATCGATAGATATATATAGGCAAAGAGGCATTGCGACATAGAGACATATAGACATAGTCATAGCTAGATAGATGGAGGCAAAGATAGAGATAGATAGATATACATAGATAGATTGCTAGATAGATAAAAATAGACACACATAGATGCAGAATAACCTAGTTTGATATAGATAGAATTAGATGAATAAAGGTATATGTATATATACATAGAATTACATTGATAGAGTGAGACTGAAATAGTTTGATATAGATAGATAAAAATTGAAGTAGGTTGATATAAATAGATTCAAGTTAGTGTAGTTTGATATAGATAGGTCTGGAAAAAATAAATACAAATGGATCTGTATAGATAAATCCGGACTGGTATAGTTTGTATACGGATAGGTAGAGAGATAAACAAACAGATAGATAGCTACCTAGCTAGCTAGATAGATAGATATGGTAGAATAGAAAGTAAAGATAGATAGGAAAGATCGATAGCAAAGAAAGCTAGGAGAGTTAGATAGGAAAGATAGGATAGATAGGGTTGAAAGGATAAATAGGATAGATACGATAGATAGGATAAATAGGAGAGATAGGAGAGATAGGAAAGATAGGATAGATAGGATAGATAGGACAGATAGGATAGATA
>CAMXCT020000503.1:0-25000 GCA_947184155.2 Cladocopium goreaui | reverse complement strand
TGGGACTGCTGGGCAAAATTGCAAACTAGGTTTGAAAAAAGAGGTGCAAGGCTAGAAAAAAGAGGTGCAAGGTTAGAAAAAAGAGGTGGCAAGGTCAGAAAAAAGAGGTGCAAGGTTTGAAAAAAGAGCTGCAAGGTTAGAAAAAAGAGGTGGCAAGGTCAGAAAAAAGAGGTGGCAAGGTCAGAAAAGAGAGGTAGCGAGGCAAGGTTAGAAAAAAGAGTTTTCCAAGGTTAAAAAAAAGAGGTAAGGTTAAAAAAAAGAGACGCAAGGTTAAAAAAAAGAGGGGCCCCCAGTTATAAGTTGGTTTATAAACCCAATTAACTAGTTCGTTATATCTACCATAAACCATAGTTAACCAAGTTATGTGCGTCAACTTAGCTAACGAACTGGGACACCACCTTGAAGAATTTCTTATCGAAGCGAGAAAAAAATCCAAATTCACTCCCGCCAAGGCACAGTGATTATACCCGCTGGTTATTTAACATAGCCATGGAAAATGGCCTTTTTCTAATAGGTAAATCATTAAACAACATCTATAAATGGACCATTTTCCATGGCTATGTTAAATAACCAGAGTGTATACAACATAGTTTTTTTCACCATTTGTATGGTATTTGGGGGTTTCCTAAAATCGGGGTACTAGTTTTCATCCATTTTATGTTCGGATTTTCCCTGAAATAAACCATCCAGCTATTGGGTACCCCATTTATGGAACCCCCCATATAAGTTGGTAAATCCAATAACTATGGTTTATGGTACTTATAGCATCTTATAACTACGTATAGTTTATGTGGATTATAAATCATGGTAAAATGATGGGGATTAATGGGATTACCAATTAGTAGGAATACATGATGGGATATACCCTCCGGTAAACCAACATAGCTATCGAACATGGCCATTTAGTTCGTTGATTTACCCATCAAAAATGGTGATTTCCCATAGTTTTTCCCCACCTGCCAGGTGAGGGTTGTTAGATTTTATGTCAGTTGCCTCCTCCTCCTCCTCCTTCTCCTCCTCCTCCTCCTTCTCCTCCTCCTCCGCCTCCTCCTGCCTCGTCCTCCTCTCCTCCTCCTCCTCCTCCTCGTCCTCCTCGTCGTCCTCGTCGTCCTCGTCGTCCTCGTCGTCCTTGCTCAACTGCGACCCGCGATCCACAGTGTTCTCTGCCGGACCTCAACCACAACCATCCACGCCCAGTGTTCCCTGCCGGACCTCAACCACGACCATCCTCGCCCAGTGTTCCCTGCCGGACCTCAACCACGACCATCCACGCCCAGTGTTCCCTGCCGGACCTCAACCACGACCATCCTCGCCCAGTGTTCCCTGCCGGACCTCAACCACGACCATCCACGCCCAGTGTTCCCTGCCGGACCTCGACCGCGAGTATCCACGCCAAGTGTTCCCTGCCGGACCTCATGTAGGAAGATATGGGACAAAGAATGTGCAGAAGAAAGTTAGAAAGAATGTCAGAAAGAATGTCATAAGATATGCCAGAAGATATGCCAGATAGAATGCCAGATAATATGCCAGAAGATATGCCAGATAGAATGCCAGATAGAATGCCAGAAGATTTGCCAGATAGAATGCCAGAAAATATGCCAGAAGATATGCCAGATAGAAATGTAAGAAGATATGCCAGAAGATATGCCAGAAGATATGCCAGAAGATATGTCAGAATATATGCCAGAAGATATGTCAGATAGAATGCCAGAAGATATGTCAGAATATATGCCAGAAGATATGCCAGATAGAATGCCAGATTGAATGCCAGAAGATATGTCAGATAGAATGCCAGAAGATATGCCAGATAGAATGCCAGAAGATTTGCCAGATAGAATGCCAGAAGATATTCCAGAAGATATGCCAGATCATATGCCAGAAGATATGCCAGATAGAATGTCAAATAGAATGTCAGAAGATATGTCAGATAGAATGCCAGAAGATTTGCCAGTAAGAAAATGTATAAATGTCATGGTGGGGATCACACGAAGTAAAGTAATTTGTATGTTTACCAGAGGGTAAATGATGGGGTCCCAAAAAAAATCACATCCCTAATCGATTCCCCAGCAATGGTGGAGTTTCCAGTGGTGGAAACCCCCATAGATCAAGTTGGTTTATATTCCATTCATATACCAATTCTCCAATTCTGGTCAAACACTCCAACTATCCATTAGTAGATTTCCCACTATGAACCGTAGATTTTCCACTAGTTGCACTAAAGCACTCCTATATATATATCATATATTAACTGCACTCCCAAGCAGCCAAGGCACGCTGACTTGGGTTCCCTTCTCTCCATGGTCCCAGCCATAGGCTGTGACCGGCGACTTGTGCTTGCGATCGGCGCCGGAGCAGTACAAGGGAAACCTGGGACTGTCGATAAGAAGGGAAACCAGTCCACCAAAAGATGGATGTTGGGTGTCGCAACACCAAGAAAACTATAGAAAAATGGTGATTTCATGCGACTTCATGGTGATTTAATGGGATTTGATGGTGATTTGATGGTGATTTCATGGGATTTCATGGGGGTTGATGGTTATTTGATGATGATTCAATGGGATTTCATGGTGATTTAACCGTTAAGTCTGTTAAGTATCATATAGTATCACTATCAATTTTAGTAGTGGATTTGGATGAACTTCTAGTTGATGTATGTTGATATATCACAGGGGTTGGTAACTGTCCCATTTTGGGAATATTGGACATCACCTGAAAAAGTAGCCATGGCATATAGACCATATACCGATTTTGGTTGGGTGATGTGACCCATGGGGACATCAGTCATGACCCATGTATCATGTATCATGGGCAAGTTCTTGGGATGGAACCAACTTGGGCATAACTGGACACCACGTTGTAGGACTTGGGACCCCTTGGGATTTTTTCACTTGGCAAATGGCAATCCAAAACGATTACCCTCTGGTGAACTAACATAGCTATGGAAAATCACCATTTTTAATGGGAAAATCCACTATAAATGGCCATTTTCAATTGCAAACTGTTAAATTACCAAAGTTATAATCGTTTTTTTTTTTACATAGACATAACTTAAGGGAATTTCTAATTACAAATGGGGCGAATAAGGAAACTTGTAATGGATGAAGCAAGGAAACTCAATTCAATGTGGGTACAAAAAGAATCGCTAATTGGCTGAAATGGGTAGACCTATCAGCAGTTTTTTTTATCAGCAATTGTGCGATCAAGAACCGTTATCGCAAGATTGGTCTAACTGAAAATAGGCAAAACCCCAATCCGTTGGTTCATCATTTTCCTTCAATGGCCCAATTTTTCTGGCCTACCCTCTGGTAAACGTTTGCATAACTATGGAAAATCATCATTTTTAATAGGTAAACCAACGAACTAAATGGGCCATGTTCAATAGCTATGTTAGTTTGCCAGAGGGTAGAACATGTTTTTTTTTGGATAAAACCACACAGTCATCCCCCAGGAAAATCCACCATAAATATACAGGTGCTATGTAAACCATTCCCAGTCATAGCTATGTAACAAATTACCAGAGGCTAATCCCCCATCAGTCCGGGGCTGAGACGATCCAGGAATTCCCCAAAAAATATGTCCCACGGTGGTGGTGCAGTGAGCTGTTCACGAATAAAGTTGGTGATAAGTCGAATTAATCTGTTGGGTTGATGAATGGGGGTTATATCGAACTAGTTAATCTAGTTTTCATGGGATTAAAACCCATTGATAACTGGGGGGGGCACTACCTTGTAGTGATGTTTTCGGGAAAAATAGAGATCCTGGACTCGGAGGAACCAGGCCTGTCTCCAAGATTTTGAGGAATACTTAATGTACAAGGTGGTATCCCCCAAACGTGATGTTTGTTGTTTCTAATCCCCATGACAACTAGTTTGGTATAACCCCCAAGGTCATGGCCAATCTGGCAGCCTGCAAACAATGATAGATTCTGAGCTGGTTAGTAAACGTAGATAATCCCATACCAAAAGACTATTTTGGATTAGTTTCTACCCATCTAAGATTGCCCTAGTTATGTAGTAAAAGTTTCACACAGGCGTCCCACTGAAAAGAACACCATGAGGGGACTGATGGAGTTCTTGATGCAGCCAACCACTTGACTCAGTACAAGGTGGTGCCCTCTAGATAGCTAAGTAGGTCAACCAGGGAATATATATGTATGTATATGTATATATATATGTATATTATACATATGTATATATATATATATGTATGTATATATGTATACATATCCATGGTCAATCTTTGATAGTGCACCAAAAAAAATAAACGTTTTCTGCTTATGGTTATTGTCAATTCTATAGCAACCAACTAACAGATGAAACCAGCCATCTCAGGTTGGGCATATATCAACTGAGGTGCCCGAATTTTCTCAGTTGAGATCACTACCATGCACCCTTTTTTCCATGAATTTGTGCTGGTTCTCAAGCATGTGCGTTTCATGTGATGACGCTCGGAAGACCCAAGAACCTATTAACACTTAACACAGCCATATTTCAGATATTTGGTTGCACTCCACTTGACTTCAAATTACCCAAAACTCAACTTAAATACTTCATCGGCTGGGATGTGAGTATTGTTCATGGTTCAATTGCCACCAGTTCACTTAGACCCCAATTTTTAGTGGACACTAATCGTCAAACCCCCTACTCGAGGGTGCAGTTCCAGTTCTGCAATTCATCATAGTTATAGGGGCCCCCATATCACAACTTACAGGGGTTGAAAACCATGGTTATACCCTCTGGTAAACGTTTGCATAACGGAAAATCATCATTTTTAAGTTCGGTAAATCAACGAACTTTCTATGGGCCATGTTCAATAGCTATGTAAACGTTTACCAGAGGGTCCCATAGAAATGACCCCAGCTAGACGATCTGGGAGGTTCTCTATGAATCTTCAGCGGGCTTGTCATATGTAGAAATGTGCTATTCAGTTATACCCTCTGGTAATGAGATACATAGCTATTGAAAATAAACATTTAGTTCGTTGATTTAACTATTAAAAAGGATGATTTTCCATAGTTTTTTGTACGTTTACCAGAGGGTAACTATGGCTATGTTCACCAGTTACGATGTGTGGGAGAATCGCGCTTTATCACCTAATGTTAGTAAAGCAATAATAAATAACCTAAATAACCCATATTTTGATGGTTTATACCACCCATTGGCAAGATTGGGGATGGTGGATCATCCCATAAAAATCCCCAGTGTTGGTTTAGTCACCATCTTCCTATGGTTTTCCTATGGCTTTCCTATGGTTTTCCTATGGTAACATGTTATAACCCATGGCCAATCTGGCAGATAGCCTGCCAAAAATGAGATTCTTTGCTGGTTAGTAAACGTAGATAATCCCATACCAAAGTCGACTATTTTGGATTAGTTAAACTACCCATCTACAGGATGGTGCCCTCCAGTGATGTGAATGTTGGTTTATAAACCCCATGAAAACATTTATATCTATCTACCATGGTCCCCCAATCGAATTCAGCCACTGAAAAAACTTGTGCTCAACTTTCGGGAATTTTCGGGATAATGATCCACTGGCGAACTATCCTGGTTGGTGGTTGAGCCCTACCCCTCTGAAAAATCATGGATTTCGTCAGTTGGGATCATGAAATTCCCAACTGAATGGGGGAAAACATAAAATTCCATGGTTCCAAACCACCAACCAGCAATTTTATCATCCTAACCCAACCCCCAGCAACCCAACCATTTCCACCCTCCGTCGATGAAAAGGTGCTTCTTCAAGGCCAAGAGGAAATCGTCCGGGTTGGAATCCGCCCTGATCGTCGAAGATGGGAAAATCATGGGAAGATCATGGGAAACTCGTGGAAAAATGTAGGAACATCTAGGGAAGATGTAGGAAAATCTAGGAAACTCGTGGCGATTAAACCAAGAAAAACGGGGATGAGAAAATATGGATTTACAGTTGATGTAAGAGTTGATGATAGCTCTTAAGCTGGTTAGTATAGCAACCACCAATAAGATGATTAGAACAGTAAATTCCTACTAAAAAGGGTGGCAAAACCCTTTTACTATCTTGAGGTTGCTATATCTTGGGGCTCTCGTTTAAAGCCGACGAAAATTTTGAGGATGGTCTCACTCAACTGGCTATTTGGGAGTATACACTGGTGATCTCTCGGATCCAAATATCCTATCAAGTTGGCTATCTATCCCATGAATCTCCGAAATAGTATCCATTATATCCTAAGTATTCTTAGTGTATACCCCCATTGTTTAATCCCGATAGATTCGGCAGTGTGCCAATCCTTTGTCGGTCCCTTTTACTGATTGGTTACAGTAATAGGATTTCCAATAATGGATCATGATAGTCCCCAATGTATTTGGTCGTAAAGCCACCTCTAATCATCAAACAACAGGGGTTTTGAACATCATATATCAACATATATCAACATATCATGCTTAAAACATCTTGAAACTCCAATAAAGTCGCGAAAAAATGGCTGCAGGATGGTGCCCCCCAGTTATACGTCGGTTTATAAACCCCATTAACTAGTTCGTTATATCTACCATAAACCATAGTTAACCAAGTTATGTGCGTCAACTTAGCATGAACAGCTCATTGGGGCACCACCTTGTTGTGATGTACCATATTTCAACAATGATCGTCTCCGCACTTCGACCCGAGCTTCCACAAATCATGAAGCAGCGCGATGTAATTCCCATCATCGCCAAAGGTCCTGGGTAAACAAATCCTGCTTGACTGGATGACTGGATGACTGGTTTACACTTTGCGAACTGGAAAATGATCCATGTAGGGATGATTTTTACCGATATTTACCGAAAAAAAACACACACATTTTGTGAATCTTACCCGCAACAAAACATCAAGTTTTTAGCTGGTGAATGGACTAATTTTACCGTAACAAAAGATTAGAGTACTAGTATCTAAGCAAGGTTGACCCACTTAATAATGTGTGATTCACCCAATGCCAGGCTGTCAACATCCCATTTTTTTGTAACCATTAGGATGAAAACACATAGGTACATAATTTTGGGTTTACGCCAGTGAGTGGATTGACAAGATATCGTCAAACTATTTAGAAAACCAGTTCGTACAAGGTGCTGCCCCAGTTCCGTGAACGCTAAGTTGGTGCAAATAAGTCCAATTTCACTATGGTTTATAGGTGATATATCTACGTATAGTTAATGGGCTTATAAACCGACGTTCACATCACTGGGGTGGCACCACCTTGTAATAGTTCTTGGATATATTTTTTCCATCCCCTGATGGAAGATCAATTTTCTTGATTAATGGGAAGATAGCAGGGGGATATAAACTGGTTGGTGGTTTTAACCATCTAGGAACATATTAGTCAATGGGAAGGATTATCCCATATATTATGGAAAAAAAACAATGTTCCAAACCACCAACCAGTAAATAATAGGACGTCATCAATATTTTATGTTAAAGTTTTGAGCAAATCATCTTGATAGTGGGATTTAGATACATAAAAATGGAATAGTAAGAATTTAATGGATCAGTTGGATAATGCGATATTTCAAAGAAAACAGGGGTCTTGAAGGCAAGACATCACAATCATGGGAATTCACCAAGCATCCTGGGTGAACACCCGAATATGATAATAGTTTATCTCTGCCCCAGATAGGCAGCAGCCCTAAGACGCTTTGATGTACCCTCTGATAAACTAACATATAGTCCATTTATAGATGAGCTACCTACCAAAATGGTGATTTTCTATAGCTATGCAAACGTTTACCAGAGGATATAACCATGGGTTTTAAACCCCTGTACGTTGTGATATGGGCCCCCTATAACTATGATGAATTGCATAACTGGAACTGCACCCTCGAGTAGGAGGGTAGTCCCATCTTAGGAAAATGCTACGAAAATGATAAGCTCAGTTCCAGAGAAGTTCATCTTGCTATCATGCAACATATTTTGACCTTATTTTATTTGTTCTTGCCTCCTGCACTTTTCATGAACATCCACATCATTAACCTGATTTAACATTACTAAGATATAAATCATCTACGTATTCATATGCTATTCAACTGCATTCACCTTCATTAACATCATTTAACATCCACATCAGCCACTCTTTGTTTAAATCCACCCAGGTTAGCTCTACTTTTACGTACCCGCTCAAAAGTTGACCGATCTGATCTGTTGGTCAATTGGATCATTCCAGAAATAAGGATGGACGATTAAATAAAAGACGGATACAATGAAAAAGATCCGGCCCATCAAGGATGGTTCATATTTAAACATCGAAATTTAGACTCTAACTGCTACTTTTCATAGATTTCTGTTGAAACTCACTTGCTGGTCTGTGGCACATTCTGCGCCTGCCATTTGTTTTTCATAGAACTACTGGATGCAATCTTACTCTCTTTGTGCTAATCTAGAAATCATAGATACCATTTAATGAGCCCAAAACATGTGGATATCGTTTCATAAACCGAAAAAAAACATTCATAAATCACATCGAGTGTCACCATGTTTTGAGGGTCAAAGAACCATGAATCGTCGGGTCTTTTGGGGCTTCGATTCAGTGAATTACAGCCTTTTTTCGGAAGTCAATTGGACAACCAAACCATCAACAACCACATTATATTCTATCAGTTTCTGGGAAAAAACTCCTTATTTCTACATTTGTTACAAAAGGACTTCTTTTTTCCTGGGCCTTCTTCGTTCTTTTGCCTCCCCCCTTTCCAAATACTGTACCACAGCCTCTACAAAATTGCAGCCGGCAGTCGGAATGGCACTGAAGAATAGGAATTCATACCTCAAGTCTCCGCTGGTGAGATCTCTTGATCATCCAAAGTGGCTGAAGTGGTTGTTGTAACATGTTATAACCATGGTTTTCCTATGGTTTTCCTATGGTAACATGTTATAAACCATGGCAAATCTGGCAGATACCCTGCAAAAAATGACAGATTCTTAGCTGGTTAGTTAGTAGATAATCCCATATCAAAACACTATTTTGGATTAGTTTCTACCCATCCAAGATTGCCCTAGTAACCCACTTATACTTGCAAGGTGGTGCCCCCGTTTGATAGCTAAGTTGGTGCGTTCATAACTCCAATTTCACTATGGTTTATGATAGATATATCTATACTTGATGTTAGATATATTATCTATAGTCAATGGTAGATATATTTATGCTGACTTAATGGGTGTTATAACCAACTTAATGGGTTATAAACCAACAAACATCACGTTTGGGGGGTACCGGGTACTGTCGGATAACTAGCCACACTGTGAACTTCCCCGGTAGCCAGTTACTTTGGTTGTGGGATCCGGGAGAGGAAGCGAACGTGAACCCAAGCTTTGGGCATGAAACGGCTACTTTCTATGCATGTAGATGTAGTTCTCTATAGACAAAGTAGCCCCAAAAGATGGAGAAGTGTCTTTTACTATAAAAACCGATAAAAACCGATAAGAATCTTACATTACCCTCCAGTAAATTAACAGTTTGACCCTGGCAGTCATCGGGGTTGAAAGATTAGTTTCCTCTAAACATTGGTGATGAATACAACTCCAGGAACATAAATTCCCTATCTACAAATCATGAATGTTATGTATATAGAACACGGTTATGAATGATATAACATGTATATGCATGTCGATATATTTATATATATATATATATATACATATCTATATCATACGATCATCTAATTATATAAATGATACGCTTCGCTGCTTATCTGAGTGGGTTACCCTCTGGTAAACTAACATAACTATGGAAAATCACCATTTTTAATGGGTAAATCAACTATAAATGGGCGATTTTCAATAGCTATGTTAGTTTACCAGAGGGTACCTCAACCATTTCACTCTGATATTGAGCTGAGCCACGTGTGATTCTCCTCTGGTGTCCAGAAGAACTTTTTAACCTCAACGCACGGGCTGCTGGTGAACAGGCCATTGACAAACCAGCAACACCATCAAACACCAGTGATGTTTCAGAAACAGAACATTCACATGAAAGATATCTTAAGATCATGTACCCTCTGGTAAACTAACATAGCTAGTGAAAATGGCCATTTATAGTGAGGTTTCCCATTAAACATGGTGATTTTCCATAGTTATGTTAGTTTACCAGAGGGTAAGCAACCAAAAATAGCAAAAAACATGTGGATTTTTCGGTAAAACGATCGATTTTCTGGTGAATTAAGCCATGGAAATCTGCTGGAGTCCCCCCCTGGAGGCTTCAATCCATTGGTGAAACTTCTTCGATCTCCCATTGCGTCAACTTAGTTAATTTTTTTGGGGGTCTCATATGATATCATACCCTCTGGTAAACATACAAAAAACTATGGAAAATCACAATTTTTCATGAGAAAATTCACTATAAATGGTGATTTTCATTGATTTTCCATAGTTATGCTAAATTACCAGAGGGTAAAATCCAACTCCAATTTTTTTCACCAGACATTCTGCAGCGCAAAAATCCGCACATCTGTGACCGTGTTTTTTTCCAATCAACCCATGATTTGATCGTCCTGCTTCCGCCACGACCATGGGGGTTGTCCCAAGAGCTGGATGGTTGAGTTCAAACTCCGAAAATCATGGGATTTAGCGGGTTTCCCCATTGAATTTATGGAACCCCCCGAATATATCGCTTCATATTTTTTCATAAGGCACTGCAAAGAACTAGCCTCTGGTAATTGCTGGAAAATCCGTTTCGGCTTTTAGGCGATTTTCCCATGACACCCTCCATTTTAGACAAAGCCAGACTTCACCGACTTCAGCCCGTTTTGGATCAAGGAACTGGGCCCAGTTTGGCCAAATCGCGTTGACTGGCCCAATCCCGAGCGATTCTCGCAGGCATCAGAAGCTCTCGAGGACGCGCTTCTTGGAGATGTTGGTTGAAAGGCAGTAGCCCCTGGCAATCAATGGATATGAACATGGAGGTTTCAATGGCAAAAACATAACTGGTTGGTGGTTTTAACTATCTTTAAAAATATGAGTTCGTCAATGGGAAGGATTCTCCCATGTATGAAATGGGAAATATAAAATGTTCCAAACCACCCTCCAGATAAGATGAGGCCTGTCTCTGAGGCCGCTGATGCATGGCTTGATGAATGGGGGAGATAACGGACTAGTTGTAATGGGGATATACGCTAACACACACACATAACTGGGAGACCTCACCTTATAGGGATAAAACGAGATGTTAATGGAATATTCATGGGATATGATAAATGTGTCATGGTGAAGTTACATCATATATATATATATATTATAGGGGTCCCTGGTTTTCCAAATGCCATGCGGAAACGACCATCCCCATCCGTGGCAAGCTCAACCATGGTTTGACGTTGGCTATCTTATTGGGATATGTCATAGCAATATACCAATCATAATTGGATAATTGGTATATTAATGGACTATAAACCAACTTGATATGTGATGTGGATGTGTCTGAACATGCAAGATGGTGCCCCAGTTCGTGAACGCTAAGTTGGTGCAAATAATTCCAATTTCACTATGGTTTATGGTAGATATATCGAACTAACTACTTACTATGGTTTCTGTTAACCAACGTTCACATCACTGGGGCACCACCTTGTGGGGGTTAGAAAACATAGTTAGTTTTCTATGGCCATTTTCTATACGAAATTCCTATGGTTTTTCTTCACCAACGAAACCACCTCAGTTTGGGGCACCACCGCCCGGTTTTCGGTCAAATCCAGTGGATGGGGAAACGGCGGCAATTTTCGCCGAAGTTGTTGAGACACGCCCATGTTCTAGACATCAAGTTGCTGATATCCTGTCGATATTCCATTAACATATGATATATATATATATATAATGTATATGTATACATATATATATATACACATATGTATATATATATATGTCTATATGTGAAAAAAACACATGAACTGCGTGCTCCTTGCGTCGGCTCAAGACTACGGTCTTCTTCGCCCCAGTTTTCTTCACTCAAGGAACTGGAAGAAGTCACCCCATCATCGTCAGATGGCACACTGATAGCATCATTCTCTGGACCAGAGGTGGTCAACAAGATGCCGGTGCTGCAATCTTCGAGGTGTCAGGATGCTGACGTAGCTATGGAAACCATGGCACAAAAAAAAGGCACATCATCTATTTCTATGGTTCATCTATATCATAAGAAAATTACCCAGAGGGTACAACCAACCCCTGGTCTATTCATACTAATATTTCATTAATGTATACATACGTGTATTAGTCTATCAAATTTACCCAGATGGTTTCATGAACATAGATGGTTGATTTTCCAGATCTATGCTAGTTCACTCTAGGGTAAATCTCATTTCAATGAAACCATAGCCTTAATTTCAGTATATTCTACCAGTAGTACCGCACAAGGCGGTAGCGGAAGTTTCAAACATAGGAAACCTATAGGAGAGGTTGGTTGTTGTGAATCAGGGATGGCAGAGCGAATCCACTGATGGACCGAAAGGTGCTTGAGGTCTCCTCTCTTTCTCTCTCTTTCTCTGACTATCTACCCACCTACCAACCTATATTCTATGTATCTATCTATCTATCGATCGATCGATCTATCTATCTCTCTATCCATCCATCTATCTTTTGAATCTATCTACCTATCTTTCTTTCTAATCCATCTATCCATCTATCCATCCATCTATCCATCTATCCATCTATCTATCTATCGATCGATCTATCTATCTATCTATCCGTCTACCTATCTATCTATCTATCTGTCTATCTATTTATCTATCTATCGATCTACCCATCTATCTATCTATCTATCTATCTATCTATCCGTCTATCTATCTATCTATCTATCTTTCTATCTATCTTTCTATCTATCTATCTGTCTATCTGTCGAGCTGTCTATCTGTGGTGCAGTGTCATTCAGTGTACTGTAGTGTAGTGTAATGTAGTGTAGTGGAGTGTAGTTCTGCATTCGTAGTTGTAGTTGTAGTGTAGTGGAGTGTAGTGTAGTGTAATGTAGTGAAGTGTAGCGGAAGGTAGTGTAGTGTAGTGTAATGTAGTGTAGCGTAGTGGAGTGTAGTGTAGTGTAATGTAGTGTAGTGTAGTGTATTTTAGTGTAGTGGAGTGTATTGTAGTGGAGTGAAGTTGTGTAGTTCTAGTTGTAGTGTATTGGAGTGTAGTGTGGTGTAATGTAGTGAAGTGTAGTGGAAGGTAGTGTAGTGTAGTGTAATGGAGTGTAGTGTGGTGTAATGTAGTATAGTGTAGTGTGATTTAGTGTAGTGAAGTGTAGTGGAGTGTAGTGGAGTGTAGTGGAGTGTAGTTGTGTATAGTTGTAGTGTTGTGTAATGTAGTGTAGTGTAATGCAGTGCAGTGTAGTGGAGTGTAGTGTAGTGTAATGTAGTGTAGTGAAGCGAAGCGACATCTGAACATCCAAAAGTGGTTAGTGTTTTGTACATTTTCACTTCGAAATGTGCTTCGCGCCACAACGGCGTGCACTTTTTCGACATCTGAACCTCCAAAAGTGGTCCGGACCTGGTGTGCTTTGTACATTTTGACTTGGAAATGTGCTTCGTGCCACAACGGCGTGCACTTTTTCGAGATCTGAACTTCCAAAAGTGGTCCGAACCCCTAGTGTTTTGACATTTTGACTTCCAAATGTGCTTCGCGCCACAACGGCGTGCACTTTTTCGACATCGCAACTTCCAAAAGTGGTCCGACCATGGTGTGTTTTGTACATTTTGACTTGAAAATGTGCTTCGCGCCACAACGGCGTGCACTTTTTCGACATCTCAACTTCCAAAAGTGGTCCGAGAATGGTGTGTTTTGTACATTTTGACTTGGAAATGTGATTCGCGCCACAACGGCGTGCACTTTTTCGACATCGCAACTTCCAAAAGTGGTCCGACCATGGTGTGTTTTGTACATTTTGACTTCGAAATGTGCTTCGCGCCACAACGGCGTGCACTTTTTCGACATCTCAACTGCCAAAAGTGGTCCGGACCTGGTGTGTTTTGTACATTTTGACTTCGAAATGTGCTTCGCGCCACAACGGCGTGCAATTTGTCATCTCTCATCTGGCCAGCTGGCTCCGCACCCGCCGCTTTAGCGAGCCTACTTTTCGACCCTCCGGAGCCCCAAATCATTGGAAAAACACAGTGTTTCGCGACTTTCCTACCTTTTCGCGCATCTGCATCTTCTTTCTTCTTACTCTTCTTTCTTCTAATCTTTCTCTTCTCTCTGCCGTGTCGAAAGCTAAGTAATACTGCTTTCCGGCTCGCGTTCGGGCGAGCTTCTTCCCTCCGACAGCATCGTCCCAGGGGTGCGAGGCAATGAAAAAGTTGTGCGCTCGCCCCGTCCTCTGTGGCCATCCCCCAGGAATGAGTCCGTGCTCGATGATCTTCTCCATCGCAAAGCGATCACAGCTGTGGTAAATCACTCTGGGCAACTGCTGCATCATTTCAGGTCTGAGGTTGGTGCGTGGAAGTTTGACACCGTCGAGATCTTCCTTCTTGAAAAGGGGGTCCAATGTGAACACCTGCTTGACGAGGCTCGAGATCTTGGCATTCTCGACCACCGATTAGATATTCTCTAATTTCAGATATCGTAGATATAATTTACTATATATATATAATATTTACCTCATGCCCGATTCTCTAATTTCAGATATCGTCCCGTAGCCGGCCTCTCCCTTCGTTCCTTAGTTGGGCCGAGCCAAAGTCACTTGCCAAGTGGAACGAGGCTGTCAATGAAGACATTTGAAGTATCTGTATAGACTGTATAGAGTGTATACATGCATGTATATAAGAATACACTACTATTTTTTTTTAAAAAAACTAATATTACATATATTTTAAAAACATAATATAGTATAATATAATCATATAATCACATATAATATAATAGAATAATATATAATATAATATATTATTGTTATTGTTATTGTCAAAAAACTCATCGGTAACTCGGAAGATTGCTTCCCAACTTCCTTTGATAATTCAGTTAGATCTTTGGATTATTTCATGGTTAAGTATCATTTAAATCATCAACCATAGATATATAATCAGATGTATACATATATATATATATTTATATATATATACATACACGTCATTAATAGCAATAATTAGACTATAATTATTTGTCTAACCATGGCTAACAAACATATGTATATATATATATATCACCTACATCATAATGACATCACAAAGGCTTTTGAATCACAAAAAAATCCCTCCAAAATCACTGCCGTCCAAAATCTCACCGGTGACGTTGGCATTGCATCGTCATGGGTGTCCTGCACACGACCATATCTTCTAGCATATTCTAACCATGGCTAATGAAGTACTATTTTAGCCATATACAGTATTTAATTAGCCATGGTTAGAATAGCATACTATTTTAAGTACTATTTTTGATTAATGATGTGTGTTATATACATAAATATATATGTACATTGTATATCTGTGGTTGATGATTTTCATGGTATTTAACCATCAAATAATCAAAAAAGCGAGGTGAATCTATTTTAACATATGGGAAACATCTATAACAATAGTACTCCACCATCAATATACCATCAATTATACGGGTCGAAATTGGGGTTAAACTTTAAACTTTAATCACGGTTCTATCTTTTTATATCTTTCTGGGGTTACTATACTTGAATTTTGAGTGAAGGACCCCGAAAATAAGAAGATTGATTCCCCATCTACAGTAGTTGGTTTTTGGGTAAACATTACATTCAACTTACTGGTGCGTTTTACGTAGGGAATTTTAGGGAATGATCCCAGTCATCACATTCGTAATGTCATCATCCCAGCAACCCCCAGCAACCCATCCATTCCCTACGTAAAACGCACCAGTAAGATTACCCTTTGGTAAACGTTTACATAACTATAATCACCATTTTATAGCTGGGAAAACTCACTATTTCAATGGCCATTTTCAATAGCTATGTTAGTTTACCAGACGGTGAGCTGGTTTTGGTGGGTTGTAGTCTGTTGTCAGCATGTAATCTTCTCGGTGAAACCAGCCTTTTTGCATGGCTAGGAGCTACCAGGCGTGTCAAGGCTAGCGTCATTCACCAAGAAAATCCCCGTGGGATCAGGATGATGCGCGTTCAGAAAACGGGTGACGAATGATCCTTAAATTCTTTGGGGGAGTATATTCTATTATATTAACAAAAACATTGTTCGGGGAACTATATTCTATTATATTCTATTATATTGTTTGGGGAACTATCTTATCTTTTTATCTGGAAAAGAAACAAACAACAATTAAAGGATTTGACTACACGTTGTTGAAGGGTAGCTGGCCAATCTGCGGCCTTTCTTTTTGCTGCTCAAACTACGCACATCGACCTTGGCCAATTATAAGTTTATGGAGGATATGACAAACCGTTTGTGAATGGGCTTTGGACATGGCCAATCTTAGATACCCTGCAAAAAATGACAGATTCTTAGCTGGTGAGTTAGTATATAGATAATCCCATACCCAAAGACTATTTTGGATTAATTAAACTACCCATCCAAGATTGACCTAGTGGAAACGAAGATTTCACAACGGGGCCTCACCAAACGTAGTACTTAACATTTCACCATTTCACCCAGGGATTCCATACCTGGATTAGTTCACATCTGCTAGGAATCACTACTCCCCTGGTAAAAATGGCCATGGAAAATCCACGGTTTATGGTTTATGGTAAAAATAAGCCATGGATTTTGCAAAGGATAAAATGCTCCAGCTATGAGTTCGAGGATTTTCCAGCCACGGCAATGATGACCCGAGGAGAATCAAAGAAACATCTCCGAGGTTTTCAGATCCTCGTTGTCCCTGAAAAACTTGTTGCTTTGATCCGGATTTTCGTCCCTGAAAAAAATGGCAGAAGCAAGAGATACCATGAGATACCTGCCAGTTGATCTTTTCACAACTCATCAACAAAACCGTCATTTATTAGTTATAACCATAAATAAAACCTATTTTCAACCCCCAAAATGTGATGCACTTCCATTAAAAATCCATAAAACTTGCTAGTGATAAAGTATGTCGCCTCTGGTAAAGTAACATAACTATGGAAAATCACAATTTTTCATGGGAAAATTCACTATAAATGGCTATTTTCAATAGCTATGTTAGTTTACCAGATGGCTTTTTCAGCCCATATACCATGATGGTCAAGTCCCATCGAGCCCACTATAATGATGCCCAATCAACCATGAATTACTACCGATATCCCCGGTAAACGTTTACGGTTTGCTATTCAAAATTATCCATTGAAATAGTGAGTTTTCCCATCTATAAAATGGTGATTTTCTATAGTTATGTAAACGTTTACCAGAGGGTATATCCCTGTATATTTCATGATTACAACAACTGAGAATCCCCACTTGGAGGATCATCCCACTTGGTAAGTGACTGATAACCCTAGTAAGTTCCAATTCTTGGGGTTATCCCATGTACAAATATATATATATATATATATACAGGTGGTGGCAGAATTATAGAACGGAGCCAGGAGTACAAAAGTACGGTAAAATACCGTACCTTTGTACTCCTCCGGGTTCCGATTCCGCGCGGAGTCGGGAAATTTCCCCGTTCTATAATTAAATGGGATGATGATCATAGTATCTTTTTAACTGGGAATGATTTAGAATAACTATCTTTTTTTTGGGGGATATAGATACAATGATTTAAAATACTAAAACTAAAACTATAATATCATATTACTATAATGGGATGATTTAGAATGACTCCCCAGTGCCCAGTCATGGATGATTTCACTGGGTGGCATTGGCTTTACCAGCTGAATCCTGACAAGGTGAAGACCGTCAGTGATGATTGTTTATGAACCCATCAACTCTAGTTCTATTTCCCATAAACCCAACAGTTCAGCAAGTGAACTGTGCGTCAAACTTAGCTATCGCAAACAACCGGGGCCTCACCCTGCATCTATGATTATTTTTGGATGATTCTCCCAGCTAGAAGCCTCCATTTATAGTGGATTTGCCCATGTTCTCCCAATTTTTCTTATGATTTTCCCATTGAACATGTAAATTTCCCATGAACATGGTCAAATTTCCCCGCTAACCTACCACGGCCATGATGACACCGACCCGCTCGTAGCCATCGCACCTGTTGCTTCGTGAGCCGTTGGATCAACGAACTCGTCTCAGTCTCGCACGAGCTTGAGTCGGCGGAGGTCGAGGACAGCAAAAAAAGTAATCTGGACAGGTGCTGGGCGGCGGCGAAGCGGGTGATTTTGTGGCAGTTTATGGTAGATAGATACGTACATATTATGCGAATCGGGGATTGCCTACCCGATTATGTTCCAATGGTTGATGTTGAGGATAAATGTTCCAGTTCGACGACGTCACACGGGCAGCTGCTTCCGCATTGCTGATCTTTTCTCCAGTGCTGCAGTGGGTCTTGAGCCAAAGAGGCCAGTTCGGATTGCCCCTTTGGTGCTGGATCACAGAGTGTTTAGTTGTGATATTATACTTGATCCGTAGTCTACACTCTATTCGCACCCCCCACGCATAGCCAACTTTGTTGGCTACGCGCAAAGGAGTGTTCTTTGAATTGATCCACTACACTCGCAGCTGTTCATTTATTGAATTATGGAGAGCTAAAGTCCGTTCAGAACTTCATATCTACATGGCGGCTTGCTACAATCTCTACCAAAAAAATGAAGGTTCTGTTCACGTGCATGTAGACACGACGTAGTCGGTGTCTAGCATTGAGGTTCATCCAATGTGGCGTAGCCAGCATGGAGTCTCACTCAAGCATGTGAATTAAAGAAATCAAAACACAAAGTTGACTATGGAACTAGAAGTTTACCTTCCCGTCCCTTCGTCGGTTGAGACGTAGACCGCTGTAGAAACTCAGCGTTTCATGCAATGATGTTCAAAAAAAAATGTGTGGTTCTAAATTAGCCGGCTCAGAGTCCTCTCAGAAATCATTCAAAATGAAGTAGAGGTAAATCTCGAGCAATGATTGCATCCTCGCATCGCCAGGTTCAATCAGGACCTATGCAGAGGTCAGATCGCTTAATCATCTATATCCCCATCCATAGTATCCCTGTTGGTTCCAGTCTCCGCCACGGTGTGAATAAGATTTTCCACCTTTTCCTTGGTCTTTTCCACCCTTCTTTGGCGGGGTCACTGGAGCTTGTTTTGGCGGAGGAGCGGTTTCAACTGTTCTCCATGTCGCTGACGATGATGCTTTCGCTTTCGACACTCTTCCCAGTGCTGGTGCAGCTTTCGGGGCTGCTTTCGATTTGCCAGCGGCTGGATTGGCACGTACACGATCAGCAGGAGTCGGGGTATCAGCAATCGCAAGTATGTGAGCTTCAGACAAGTGGATGCCCCACCTTGGTCGTTGATCTTCCCGTTGCTTGATGTGATTGTAGTCATCGATCGCATCATATAGCTTTTGGAGTAGAGGTCGCGGCAATTGTCGGCCATTCTGAAGGATCAGGTGTAAAAGTGATATTCTTCGAAGTGGTGGACGAAGAGCACACACAATGTCAACTGGATTCAGTGTGATTTTGTCTTGAAAGTCAACGTTCCTGAAGAAATAAACAGCATTTACCCTATATGCACCTGCAATGATTCTTCTGACCATGACGTCTTGTCGGTCAAGGGCGTCGCGGGCCGCTGTGGTCTTTCTCATCTCATCCATTGTGGTGTCACGTTTCGACAGCTTCTCCATCTCCTCATCAAAGAATATGTTTTGCAAGTCATCATACGTGTAACCACATTCAAGGGTATATATGAGAAGTCTTTTGAGTACCACTGCCCCATAGTATGCATTGACGAATCCCTCTTCTCCGATGTCGTCCTTTTGATTTGGTCGGCCGATCTCTTTGTAGAGCTCTTTCATCTGTTGTGCAGTTGGTTCAATGAGTTCACCATTTTCATCCTCGCCCAGGTAAGGTGTTCTTGAGTCCAGGTCCATCCTGAATTTCTGGTTCTGTTGAAAATGTTTCCATGCCGTCTCGATGTCTCCACAGAAGTTCCGTTGGAATAGTCTGTAGATCCTGACGATATGTAATCCAATCTGCAACAGGAGGATCTTGATGAATTCTGGCTGAGCATCTCCAATTGTGCAGGGTTCGATCGGCAGGACCTTTGATCCAAACTCAATCCGCTGCATCCACTTGGGGTACTCAATCACTGCATCACGAGCTTCTCCAGCCTCGTACTCTTCAATGTTGATTTCATCGACCGCTATCTCTTCATCATCGTTCTCATCGGTCGGTTTTCCTTCTTGATTGAGAAATTTGTCGACCTCATCTTGTTCTCTGAAGTCTCTTTTCTCATCATTGATGTCGCCCTTCTTCGAGGCTTGATCATCATCTCCTTCTTCTGGTTGAGTTTCTTGTTCTGGACTCTTCATGGTGACATCATCATCATCTGGCATCACCTCGTCGTCATCATCATCACCTGTCAAATCGATCTTCACCTCCTCCCATGCTTTCTTGACATGGTCTTTGAGATCTTCTTCTCGATGATGTGATTCGGCCTTGGTACTGTAGCCACGGTGATCTTGATTCGTTTCCTCCATCCATGACTCACCAAAAATCCTTTGCACATCACACAAATCGATAATGGCGCAGGGGTCTCCATCAGACATGCGGGGCATAGTCGATGGTCCTCTTTGCTAGGGTGATGAGTGACTGCCAATAATGAAATTGCATCATTCCAATCCGGATGTCCAGGGAACAATCTGTGAGTATGACTGAAGTGACCGGTCCTGATATCGACAAGTTTTCGAAGTTCGTCTAGATCGGGTGATGATTCTTCAGGCACAATGTTTCCAATGAGCTTGTCAAATCGTTCAATGGTGGCCACCCTCTTCGCGCCTTGCACAGAAAGAACAAGTTGATCTCTTCCCTTCGTGATCATGAGACGGTAGTAGTCCTTTTCTCTCCAGTCGTAATACCAAACCGCATCGAATGATTCGAATGGAATTGTTTCTTGGACCAAAATGTGTCCGTCTGCTGATAATCGAGGGGAGAACTTGGCGATGGAATCATACGTGATGTAGATGTAGACAAGATCAGTTTGATCAATCTTCCTGAATCTCAGCACCATCTGACTTCTCACATCCCACGGCGCGAATGGCACGAAGAACGTATTGATGCGGTCGCCTCCTCCTCCTGGACGTAGTCCTTCTCTGAAGATTTGAGCGATGTTGTCAAATGTGGTGCAATGAAATCCTCCTCCAAGAGTGTATCCTACTCCAGGGTTCATCTGATATGAAGTCTTCTTGTCTTCAATGTGCACACCGCCTTGAACTCTTGAATGCGCCATAGGGGCACGGATTGCCACCGGCCAAAGCCAAATCTCTCGATCTGCTGTGCCGATCTCCACCTCAGTGTTTGTCGATCAAGTCTAGAGGTCAATCCATCATTGAAGTTGTTCATGATGTGTTCCAACTCACCTTTCGTGACCTTGAGTCCTAGCACTTGTGCTCGGATTCTCTTCGTTTGCTTGTACTCAGTGAAGATCACTCTCTGGAAATTGTTCCACCTCTCAACAAGTATCGGATAATTGACGTAGGTCGTTCCAGCCAATGTATGTTGGTCTCTCCAAATGGCATCGTACTTCAAGATCGACTCAACATTGACCCAACCTGCCTCGTCGCATGGTAGTCCACGGTGATTTCGATTGTCTTTGACGCAACCCACGGAGTGGCGTAGCGCTGCATTGAATCTTTTCGACAATTCGACTATCCATTGCGGATTTTCCCACTTGTCGCCCATCCACTCATTCTCGCCATATCGATGCACTTTACACCAGCCCATTCCAAGATATTCTTCTCCATTAATGCGAGCAAGTTGAAGTGTACCAATGTTGTGGCCATGTGTAAATGGTTGGATGTACTTGAAGTTCCAGTTGTCTCCACGTTGTTTTCTTTCTTCAATAAGCCATTTTACATAAGCATCATGATCAAGGGGGTTCCAAGCGTTCAGCTCTTCAATGGTCGGCAAAACAGGCGGGGATTCCTCAGCCGCACGCTCAATCAGCAAGTCAAGCTCATGACGATTCTTCACACCTCGGCTAATTGGGTTGACTTCGACACCATTCACTAAGTATTGTCCTCCTTCTTCACGATCACCAATGTCGTACATAAAAGCTGACTGACTGTAGAAGCACTTGGTCACTTCCTCTTTCTCAGTGAATCTGGTTCTTCCCCAACGCTTTCCTCGTGGCATGACGTTCTTTGGGAGCTTGTCTTTTCTGCCTCTGGTTGCAGCTTTGGACCTTTCGGATGATGATGGGGATTTGGACTTCTGATCCATGATCAACCTCATGCGCCATATGGTGTCCTTCATGTTCTCATCATCTGGTGTAGTACATTCGTCAATGCCATGCCTTCCACCACAAATGAAACAATATTGAACATCCAATGCATCTGAAATCAGCTTCTCAAAACGATCACGGATGTCACGCACCTCGGTTCGGCGCTTCTTCGCTTCTGAAGGTTGTCCCCCCATGCCATCTTCCTCCTCCTCAATCTCGATGTCACCAGCTCCGGCATCGGTTTCTCCTGAAGTTTGTTCTGCTCGAGGGCCCCGCGCCGTAGGCGTCGTGGTCTCCTCATCAGGTTCATCAACTTCATCCACCTCTTCATCGCTTGATGAGACCTCAATCATTTCAGGGTGGTCATCGTAGTTGGCTTCTGGGAGCACCGGCATTCTGGTGATCTTCTTCTGCATGAGTAGGTCAAAAATTCCTGCTTCTTTCAAGATTGTAATCACCATGTCATTCTCGACCGGCGGGATGTATGCTTTCCTGGATCGGTTTCGCTTTGTGTTGATGGTGTCGGTAGGTCGACATGAACTGCTGAATAGCCAAAACGACTCTTCCAGTCCTGCGAGGCAACTGTCAAGGTTTGCCCCCCATCCAGCGAACATAGTAGGGAATTGAATACCCAGATCAAGCATTCCAAGCCAGAATTCGAAAATGTCGCCGACATACTCAGCTGTTGCGGTTGGATTGATCATTGATGTGATCTCCTCCTTGGTCAGCACGGTCTTCATGTAGTCATGATAAGCAACGTTTCCACCATCCCAAAGCAGTCTGTAAAACCATCGCATTCGGTGCATTCCGCCTCCGCAATCCTCTGTTCGAGTTTCACGTTGTACAGTGAATTGGGGTAACAGGTCTCGTCTGCATTTCCCTTTCAGTGTCGCAGTGACCAGGAATCCACGGAGGTCCTTCTCGGCTTCCATCTCTCTCCAGTCAACGCACTCATTGTAGATGTTGAGCAATCTTGCAGCTACTCTTGCATCCTGTGAAAATTCATCCATCCCAATGTCATCAGTTCCGTAGATCGCCGCTCTTGTCCAGTTGCTTGCGCAATTCAGGCATCTTGTGCGGTTCTCAGTGCAGGTATTCAATCTCGAATCATTCTTGTGAAATCCTTTGCACACATCGCACATCAGTTCGGAATCTTCGGTTACTTCGACCCAATGCTCATCCACATCTGTCAGGGGCTCCGGGGTGAATACTCCTCGTCGGATGTCTGACCATGCTCTCCTCTGGACCGCATCCTTCATGTGTTTCATTCCTCCAATGATGTTTGCTGATCCAGCTTGAGCATCTGTGACTTCTCCAGCACGGATGCTGGGAATGACTCGCGGACGTTCTGTGCATCGTTTGATGGTTTCAATGTCAAATCCGGTGTTCTTCACATGGACACATTCTTCATTCAGGTCATGGACTGTATCATGATCCATTGCACAATGTAAGAAGACTTTCTGTCGCATCAATGACTTTTCGAGCATAGCCCAAATGACTTCCTTGCCTTCACCTTCTTTCCAATAAAAAGGTTCACGTCCACAAGCATATATCTGTTTCCAGAATCTTTCATTGGTGGAGTGAATAATGCCCTTTTCCTTCAAGATTCTTGCAAGTTCCTCGGCCATGGATACAATTGAAGATTGTGACCCAAGAAACCGGGCATCCCTCAGAATGTTGACGAAAATTGGAAGATGAGCTGCTTGGCTGATCTCAGTGATGATCTCCGCCAATTTGGTGACGAAGTCTGCATTTGGCATCAGTATGCGAGTTTGTCCTCTGAAAAGTGCTGCAAAAGAGATCCAAATGTGCACAGTGGCGCTTGAAAATGCATTTGCGTTGGATCGTAGGAATGTCAATGCATTCGCTGCCAGTTTCAAGAAATCCTCAGGTTTCTCCAGAGATTCATAGGGAAGTTGGTACACCTTGATGGATGAAAGACCCATGTTGTCAAGTCCAGCCTCGATGTCATTGACGATTCTCGAACTAGATCTCGTTTGGTAAGTCAAATCCGTCAAGATGAGAGCTTTGTTGTTTCTCACTTGTCCTCCCAATTCATCCCATTTGTCTAACCAAGGCTCCCCGATGATGAACTGTCCAATCTTGTTTCCCAATTTCTTGAGCTTGGCTCGAATCTCGCCCTCCACGGTCTCTTCAATGCCTAATGTCAACATGGCTAGGACCTCCGTCACTGGATATCCCTTGCACCTGACAAACTCTGTGGTCGTGATGATGTAGTGGTAGAGCTTAAGCCATTCGTAGTCATTCTCATTGATCATGTGGGAATCAAGTTGACCTTCTGTCAGCATGTTGAATGACAAGGCAGCATGAAATGTCAATCTTCTCAAATACTGTTTCCAGATCAAGTTGGATCCATACTTGTGAGTGGTGTGAGGGCCCTCTACGATTGAAAGCACAAAATCCTTGCCAGAGCGTAGGAATGCAATTCGCTGTTCCTCACGAGCATAGTCCTCGGCAGCATGGAGTCGCACTTCCACGGTTGAAGGTTTCCTTCTCTTCATCCAGTCCTCAGTTGGAATCCAATCTTTATCTCTTTCTGGTTCAGCATGACCTTGAGATGTTGCTCCGGGTCCAGATCGGAAAGCTGCATGGGTCGACGAAGACGAGGCTCCGCCAGTCGATGAACGTGGCATCTTCTTCGGTTGTACGCTTGAACTTGATGATTGTTGTGATGCCTTTGGCTGTGATCCCTCCGTAGGAGCGGATGTACTCTGGGCACTGGGTCCAGTTGATGTGTCATCATT